>ML377361.1:8328-146822 GCA_005239525.1 Nicotiana knightiana | reverse complement strand
TTCCAAAACTTAGAGAATAATTGAATATCACCTCAAATAGGCATTTTTAATTGTCATGACCATTGTCATGACTATATAATCTACACTCGGGTGTGGAAACTCATGTCCCCGACTTTAACTCGAAACAATAATAAAAATCACTTGTTGTAATTGCGGGCGCATTTCATGTGGCGAAATTACAATGTGTCCAAAAACAAACAAGTGCACGCCATCGTGACTTGTTTCAAGATAAATCCATAATATTAAAAGCGGCTAAAAGCGAAGGCTAAAATGCACAATAGGTTTAAAAATATGTAAATAATCAAATAACTAGGCCAAATATTAATAGTCAAGCGACCGTGCTAGAACCACGGAACTCGGGAATGCCTAACACCTTCTCCCGGGTTAACAGAATTCCTTACTCGGATTTCTGGTGCGCAGACAACTTAAAACAGAGTCTAAATTTCCTCGGTTTGTGATTTTAAAATAAAACGGTGCCCCGGAATCACCGTAAAAAATCCGGGTGGTGACTCTGAAAACTAAAATAAATCCTAAATCCGAATAATGTCACTTAAAGTGGAAAAACTCCCTTACTACCCTTCATTAATACGGGGTAGGAAAAAGGAGGTGTGACACAGGGCCCCGCCATACCAGTCAATACATTTCCCAATCATACTAACCAAATAGGCAACTTTGGAGCAAGTGGAGTGCATCAACACCTTCCGCTGAGCTGATAGCCTACTAGGAGGACTGTCAACCTGTCTATCGGGACCTATGTCATGAAACGCTGCGTCCCCGGTCAAAAGGGATGTCAGTACGAATAAAGTACCGAGTATGTAAGGCAAGAAAGTATAAATAAGAACAATAATGTAAAGTGAGATAGAGAATATACAACCTGTAGCATATGAGCGTCTCTTAGGGCTACTGACATTAAATTCATGATACATATATATACATAAATTTTTAAAAACATACGCCTTTGTGGGCATCATCATCATCATATCATACCCGGCCTCAAAGAGGACTCAGTAAAACGTACCCAGCCATCATAAGGCTCGGTAGAATC
This sequence comes from Nicotiana knightiana, assembly GCA_005239525.1. Lineage (NCBI taxonomy): Eukaryota > Viridiplantae > Streptophyta > Magnoliopsida > Solanales > Solanaceae > Nicotiana > Nicotiana knightiana. Next base: position 145,777 of record ML377361.1, on the reverse strand, counting down.
TTACCCGGTCACGTGGAGCTCGGTAAACCCAACTGATCAGTGGTTTCACAATAGGTGTCGTACCCGACCGACTATAGCGTGGCTCGATAGAGTAAAATAGATACTATATATAATGCATGCTGTACTCATGGAATCACGCTCTAAACCTTTTGGAGTGACGTAAGGTAGTTGCAACTTCGATTAACATTATGGACATCATACCATCAGTATGAACTTTACTAGGACTCAAGGATCATACATACTTTCTTAGTATAACTAGGAGTAGATTCATTATGAAATAGCGTATCGTTTACGTTCGCTTCACTCTAAATCATGCCAAAAGAATAAAGGAAGATCCTTAACATACCTTTGTGATCTTGTCTCCAATCATTAGCCAAGCTCAATATGATCTTCTTACGTCTACAATGAGTAACCCGACTTCGCCGTCATCATATAAGCATTGTAACTCTCATATTTTCAAAACTTGATTCTACAAGAAAATGGACAGCACCTCCCCTGTTTTAACTACATCCCATATGTTACCAAAAGTCACCAAACAGCCCAAACAACAACAATATTAATCACAATAAGCTCTCCGATTGGTTAAACAATCATTTTGAGCGGCAAGCTCGATCGGAATCCGTATAACCCATATCACCCTTTATAGAATTCTTACATTAACTTAACAAAATCATTAATATGATAATGAATTAATTCATCAATTATTCCATCCTTATACCATATATTTATAACAAAGGAAACAATCCACAACTCCAACTTTCTTCAATTAGCAACTTTATTCACTAGTTCATGTCTAGTCCAACCATTTAACTTAATAAACATCATGATAACCTTAAGCACCTGCAAGAACACAATACAAATTCCTCCTAAAGTATCTTCAAATTTAAATCCAAGTTATATTTAGCTTACAACATCGCTCAATGGCAATACAACACCATTGGAGTGACTTAAGCTAATCCAAGTATTATCTTGTAGTTTATCATCATAACAACTTAACCAACATACAAGAAAGCTTAAGTAAAATTAGTAGGATGTTATACTCACCTTAGCCAGTAGCAACAACTTGAAATTTCATTAAAAAACAGCCCACAACTATCCTCAATGACAACACAACCTCAAAGAGGTGTTGTTCTTCACTAGAACTAACTTTTGATGTTGAAATATGGTGTAATACATTTGCAAGACTTGAAATAACCTAGGGGTTGGGAGGGTATTTTAAAAAACATAAACCACGTAAAAAAACCTCCCACACGAGCTGAAACCACCCAAAAATCAGCAACAACAAGAAGAACAAGAAACTTACTAGCGCGACGGGATTCCTGACACTTGATTTGTGTTGTTTGCCCTTTGTTTGGGTCTTGGATCATCAGAGAACCTTGAGAGAGTGTTTTTAGGTGTCTAGGGTCTGAAGATACTGAAAATGAACGAGTTAAAATGGGGTTGAGGCGTCTTATACATATCAACATATCTAAACCGCTTATGTGGGTCCCATAGAGCGCTGCTTGGCGCAGTCTCGCTAAAACACGAATAGCTCTCTACTCCTACATCACATAGACGAGCTGTTTAATGAGTTGGAAAGTAGACTCATAGATATTCAATTTGGTAGGTATATCATCCAATAATTCCAGGTACATTGGGAGAAAATCTCAGTTACATTTGACCTAATTTTCAGCACATAATGAATGTAACTTGTGAAGACCTTTGCCAACTTTTGTTCCACAACTTTCTTGACTTCAAAACGTATCACACGACTATCATACGACAAAAATAACTCATAGAATAACCTCCTTATCATGTAATGAACCATAGTCTCACCCTAAAGTACATGCTATAACATTCCAAATTTGTCGACTTTCGACGAAACTTATTTTCTTCAATTGGTTTAGATTCTAAGATTTCCAACCCTCTTGGTACTTGTTATTCATGATCGTAAATATTTGTAACCTCCAAGGTAACATGATTAAATTACTTTAGGTACTTTCAAAGACGATCTCATTTCTGACCTTAAATCAGTTGACTTACAACGTACTCTCACGTAGGAAAATATGGGGTGTAATATATCTCATGGCTATGGGTCTCTACTTATTGATTTATTTCCTGCAACCGATCCTCCAACACAACTACTTCAGCAGATTTAGCTTCCAATTCTGAGAGGCGAGCAGGAGTTTGATCCCGCTCGGCCAAAAGTTGATCCCGCTCGGAGGTAAGTTCCTCCTTATCTCGAATCAACCTTTGGAGGCCCTCAGAAGAAAGACAATTGGCCTTGGAAATAAAAAGTGCAAACTCAAAATACTACTATATCAAAGATAAAAGAGATAACAAAGAAATTAAGAATATACCTCTACACCGTTGTGCATAGCATTTTTCAACAAACACTCTGCCGAGAGAGCTTGTATCTTTTTTCTATCTTTTTCTGAAGCCTTTGGCTTCAGATAGTTAGCAAGTTCCACCAACTGGGATAACAGATTGCATCTGGTAGAGATCGAGAGAGTACCGGTCCTCCTCCTTTGTTGATCTTCTAAAGGGGCCGCATAATGTTTCCCCAAGCTCCCAAGAACTAGGGACTGGGGGAGAAGAACATCCTCTTCTCAGACAGTTCCGGCCGGTGAAGACGATGTAGCAGTTGCTGATGGTAAAGGAAGAGTTGGTGAAGAAGGAGATGAAGCTGAGGGCATTAAAGGATGAGAAGTGGCTGCAGGAAGCGCAGTGCTAGTTGTTGTTTGCTCGTCAATCGAAGACCACAGGGACCCGATACTCATCCTCACGGTATCGGGCGCAGAGAATGGGATCCGAAAGCAAGAGTTGGCATTTTTCACCATCTCTAACTCTCCCCAGAGTGCCGAGGCATCATCCTCGGTTGGTATAATTAACTCAACTGATTGAGCAGTCTGTTGAGCTGAGGAAAGTCGTCGTCTTCTATGTAGAGAAGCCCCCTCCTCTCTAGCTTCCCCATCATTTCCAATCATCACAGTGTCCATGGACGACCCAGGCGGGGGGCTCGTCACCACAACTTTTGGAGATGACTCAGAAGCGACGTTCTTCGCCCTTTTATTCTTTCCCTCGACCGTGGAGGAACATCTTCTCTTAGGTTGTTTGTTCTCCATCCAAGGACTCAAAGAAGAAGCACTCGCACCAGAAGCAAGCCCGAAAACACCTATCTGTGTAAAAGCCTCGTATAACAACCTCATTGCATCACCTGGATTAGCTAAAACGTCCTCCTCAGGGACGACAACTGAGCCCTGGGGTACACCTGAATTCAGTAGAAGAGAAGGGTCAAACAACTTCCTTATATGAAAAGGTAAAACAAGATGAGTTCGACTTACCATGATTTTTGGCCTTCCACCCGTATTTAAGGGACATTTTTTCACGTGCGAGTTTCGAGTGTAGTAATGTCCAATATTTTCTGTACCCATTGGTCCAAGCCTTCAATCCTAGGTGGAACCTACCGAGTTGCTGAAATAAGTCAAAATAAGAACGGTCAATAGCAATGTGGAATGATATTTAACAGAAGAAAAAACAAATGGTAGACTTACGAGTGCGGTTCCATAATTTTTGAAAGGATGGAGCCGTGGCTGGGATGATGTCGCTGGTGGCAACTGAAACGAACCGTTCCATCTATCTACGGTCGTTGTCATCATCCATGTTGGATACAGAGCATGGTGTCTACACTTGCTGAAATTTATAATTCCCCGCGGAAGATCTTGGGGTATAGAGGTTCATCACTCGAGCTAGTGATAACTCTTCTCCTGTCTCCTGGCACAGGTGCCGAAGACAAGCGATTGTACTCCACACGGAAGGACTTACTTGTGCCAAGCACACCTGGTAGAGGATGAAGAACTCCACGATGACGGAGTCAAGCTCTCCACTCAAAGAAAACGAGTAAAAATTTAGAGTATTATGAAGTGTAAATAAAGGAGGTTGATGTGTATAAGTAAAGGTATAAGTGGTTAAAATCGTGGACATAATTACCTCGATAATTGGCAAAAGAGATGCTAAATCGTGAGATGACCCATTTTCTGGGCATTAAATGTGGAGAAACGTGCGTCTAATCAGCCGTCATAAACTTTTTAGAGGGGGCCAATGAATTTTCACCAAAAAAAATGTTTATACCAACTTTCTTGTGGCACAAAGTTATGCCACTGGAAAACAGGGGGGCTATCTTTATAGGGTAAAATATGTTTATATTAAATGATCACATGAGGAAGTGACACGTGGAGCCGTAGACAGAAGATAGTTGAATCCGAAAGCAACGATTCCGTCTGTTACCAGAGAGAATAAATGCCCGGAAGATGAAATAAATACCTACCACCCGATAGCATTTGATCAAGAATATTCTACAGCATTAAGTATACGGTCCGTTACAAGGAATATGGTATTCACTGCCTACCGTTACACATTCTTCAACGGCCCTCATAATTGACAGTAAAGAGGGGCTTGATCCTAGGACCTTGGTCCCTAGGTGCAACTATAAATAGTAAGCTCAATATAATTTTATCTTCTTGTGTATTGATATTGTTGCTATTGTCCCCGGAAGCCCTGCTCCAGGAATTATAATTTCTGCTATTTATCTGCTTCTCAAGGCTAAGTATTACATTTTTGTCTAATTCATCTATCATTTTAGGATTAAATTAATTCAATTGTCTATAAACCACATATAAATTCAGCTGTAATATTTTACGGGTCAATAGTCACATAAATTGGTACATAAGTAGTATCTACAGTTGCAGGGGAGGAGGTAGGGTATGGGATACGGGTTCGGCGAATCCAATAGCTTTTGTTCAAACCATGTATTTATCTTAAGAAATCTATTGAATATGTATAATTTTTTTAATTTAAACCCCAATAACTTAAAAGGATTACAATCCCGAACTCATAGAGTTCAAATTCTGACTCCGCCTATATACAACTGCTTCACACCCTCAATGAAAAAAAGACGGTATATAAACATTTGCAATAACTCCTAAGCTAAACTATCATGCATGTCACATCCACTTATTTTCTTCTTCTTTTCAAAACTGTAACAATTATTTTTACCACTTATGACAAATGCTGAACCTTATACATAAGTAACTATCTAGATTAATTCTTCTAAAAAGAAGGTACTGGTAAGAGAAAAGAAAAGGTCCCAAGTCTATAACTACGGTCAATATGATCTTGTAACGTGTAGCAGGCTGCCTAGAAAAGAGAAGAATATAAGAATTTTATTTCTTTTTAAGGATTTAAATTATGTAGGTGGTAGTACAGACTTATTTACATTTTTAATGTACTTTACCTATTATAATAAGGTACTTATTTTATTATTTAGGTTGCTAACTATAAACAAAGAACGTTAGAATCAAAATGTAACTGCTTATTTATTCATGATATACGCAAACTTTCACTGCCAATATTCAGAAGTGTAACTTTTTACTTACACTGTCAAATTTGTTCTTGTGGTAACTTTTAACTTGAAGTGTAATTAAATTTACACGGTAAATATTCAGAAGTAAACTGCTTATTTGTTCATCTCTTCGTATTATTATTTGTGCTAATCCTATAGACAACTCAACGTTTAAAATGAAAATCCGAACTGATATTACAAATCTAATGACCTAACCTAATTTTCTTAAGCATGGATGAATCTAGCACTTAAGTTACCGATTCATTTGAACCAGCAATTTAAGTTCATTTTTTATATATTGTGAATCTAATAATATTGATGGTAGGTCCAAATTTGGGTGCAGAGAAATGATGAGTTTTGTAATAGATTTAAAATGGGTGAGTTTGTCGTGATGGGAGTAAATTAAAGAAAGCAGGTAACGGGAGAAGCGGATCAGGCACCCCTCTGCCATAACTCAAAAGAGGACAATCGCACGGCCTCGGCGAAGACCCCCCCTAATTCTCCCATCATTTATGGACCCCCACTCACCATGCTATTATTGAATTCAAGAATACTACTCCCTTTCTTCCAATGAATCTATTTTTTTTTGTCCGTTCTAAAAATTCTTTTTTTTTTAAAATTTGGTAAATAATTACTTACAATTTTATTCTTAATAAAAAAATTTTATAATGACATAAATATTTTGTGCTCTTTTTTGACTTGTTTAGGATTACAAATTCTAAAAATCTTTATTTTTTCTTAAACTCCTTATCCAATCAAACAAGTTCAAATAAATTGAAACGGAGGAAGTACTAAAATGACTTTGTAGGGCCGGATTGAAAAGTCAGAATTTGCAGTCTATAAATTCTGAAATTGTTATCAAATTTATAGATTGTTTCACAGCTTTTTTGGATGGTTGTTGCTTGTTGTATTATATTACATTGTTACTTAAAATTGATGTTTATTTTGATTGTTACTTATATTTTATTGTATCATATTGTTAAATTCGTCGTTACGTACCGATAAAATGCGCCACTTATAACGATCAATTTGGCGTGATCGCGTCGTTACCTTGTCTTTTTCTCTCATCTCACCCTTCATTATTATTAAATAATTTAATTTTATCATTTACCCTACTTTTTTATATAATAATACTTTTAAACCTGTATTATATATATATATATACATATATATTGCAAGTTTATTCTTTATATTACTGGTGCATGATATTATAAAACGACGGCAAACGATACAATCTATCCAAATATTGTATTCATCTAATGATACTGTACAATGCAATATGATACATTATGAAACAATACGTAACAATCATCCAAACAAGTTGTTAGTACAGTGGATTTGCAATTAAATATATATACATATTAAAAAATTATTTTTCTAATATAAAGTCTAAATAAAAATTATTGGGTTTGTTCAAACCCGTACATAATGTTGATGCTCTACCTGGGCGACGCTATGTGTCGCCAAAAACGATCAACTGAACATTTTTTATCGAAAAATTATATTGTGTATAGGTTAAACTATTATTTGTTATCGATAAAAAAATAAACTTTGAATACCTTTGTAGAGCCCGTTGGTAAAATTTGAACACCCTCGCCTATACATGATGCGAGCAGAGGTGAAACGAATTTAGATTTTTGTCAAATACTACTATTGTTTTATGTTCTTGTACTCCCTCCGGTTAGGCACAAAGTAAAATATTTCCTTTCAAGAAGTTACTTATTTTCAAACGTCAAATTAGAGATGTCTGGTACGCGAGTGAGGTCTTGACTATTTCAATATATCTTTAATGATAGATACTTTCTCCTTTTTAATTTAGATAAACTAATTTGACTCGATACAGAGTTTAAAAGAAAATGATGAGACTTTTGAAACTTGTAATCTTAAAAAAGGAGTAAAAATTTTGTGGGAGCATGACATTTGTATGATTATAAAAACTTCTCGTTAAAATAGGTAAAATGAAATCTTTCCTTGTAAAGAGAGGCTGTAATTACATTATCTCCTTCATGTTATAGAAATTACTCTTTAACCATATTGATAGAGTGATCGGGCAAACTTACAACACAACAAAAACTAGCAACCTAAAATAAAGAGAAAACTACACACTTGACCATTTCTTAAAACTTAGTATCTATCTATCTATTTATATTAAAGAAATAAAATTTATATTATGATTAAGTCAAGTGGCTAGCTATTAAAAAGCCAGTTGGCAAACTAAGAACGAAGAGGTGATTAATTAATGAAATAAAAAAGGAAACAAATTAATTCAAATTTTGATTTACATTCTCAAACATACCTTTCTTCCCTTCAATAATTAGTTAATGGAAAGAAGGAGGAAAAATAGTTAATGCAAGTAATCTTTAACCCGAAGCCACGACTTTTCATAAGTAGTTCAAATCAAGTTTTACACTGTTAAATAAATGTAATAAATATATTAAATTGAAAGCTAAGAAAATTTGAACAAAAATTAAATAATTCGAATCTGTATTTATATCTATATCTATATTATATTAAAAAAGGGTAATTTGGCTTAATACTAAGCCAAGTGGCATTTTGAGAACAAGCCACTCAACTCTATTAGAGAATCTATTTGTTGGATTATATTTCTACTAATTTTAAATTTTTTTTATTAATTGACATTCTTTTAAGAGTGTCCAATACGATTTCCTAGATAATTAATCATCGTAAGATATAAAAGATAAATCTTGGGATGAAACGAGTTAAAAAGGGGGAAAATGGATAACTTAAATGTAGTATTAGAATAATCATGAGTTTTGGAGTTTTGTGAATATAAGCAATATTTTGATTTATAATATTAGTACTGTAGACACAATCGTGTTTTTTAACCTTTTAAATTAAATATTCAGATTAGAAATGTATATTACAACGTGTTACTTAAAATACTTGCAGTTCAAATATTACCATATAAGAAATAAAATTATATGACAAAGAATATGCATAATTTCCTTCAAAGTGAGGAAATCAATGATGCATGATAAGGCTGATCAAGAAATATTGTTGGAAAGTGAATAATCATGCAATAATTTAATACACATAATTCAGTCGCTGCCAACTCAGAGGTCATCTAGGATGCTAAGTGAACGGGCAGTTGGTTTAACATGCAAATGTGATGCCGAAAATTATAAGAGAATGGCGGGAAAGTTAGTTATGATCGATTTTAGCTAGTTTTCTCTTCTTTTGCATTTTATTTGAATTTCTCGTATTAGCTATATGAATAGGAGAAATGTAATTGGAAAAGATATTATTGAATACTAAGAAAACTCAGAATCTCCCATCTCCTTTTCTCTTCTCTTCTTCTTTTTCCTTCCTCTTATCTTCTCTTCTTCCAACTCGTTACTGTTTAATTGGTTGATACCTATAATTAAGTATCAATTGGTACTAGAGCTCGTTGATAATGGGACCGCGAAGAGCTGTGGACGTAGTGACTGGAGCTCAGCCAGCTGATTTGCAAGAACAATATGAAGATTTAGCAGCAAACAGCTAGATCTCAGAGAGGAACTAGCTCAAAAGTAGCAGGAGTTACGAGATGACATGGATAGGCGACATGCTGAGTTGCTCCAGATGGTAAGTTCTCTCAAGAACTCTTTCGATGGTTGGAAATTAAATCAACAGTCGAAGGACAGTGCTTCTACTTTGAACGGAAGGGACAAGGTGCTCCAGTCAGGGCAGGGTATCTTAGGTCCAAATCCTTACTGTGCTAATTCTAATCGAAGTCATAATTTGCTTTTTCCTCGTTTTAATGGAGAAAATTTGAAAAGATGGCTATATAGGATTGAGCAGTATTATTGTGTTGATAAAACTCCTCTTAATCAAAGAGTGAGCTTAGTAGTAATGAACTTAGACGATGAAGCCTTGGAATGACACCAATCTTATATGAAATGTCGTGAATCAATTGAAATGCCTTACTGGGATGAACACTTAGCTGCTTTAGTTGAAACGTTTAGTGAAGAATATTCTGATCCTATGTTAGAGCTCAAACAATTGAGACAAACTGGTATTGTGAGAGAATTTCAGGTTGCTTTTGCTCGACTCTTAGCTCAGTGTGACTTATCTATAAGTCAAGCCATCTCCTGCTTCCTAGGAGGGCTCAAAGAGGAGCTAGTGAATCCTGTGAAGATGCATGAGCCTCAGACTCTCTCTAAAACATATAGGCTAGCTAGGTTAGCAGAGGCTGCCTTAGCTGCTAATGCTCAAGCCCATAGATCCAATTCTAGCGGACAAACTTCCCTTGGTGTGAGCAGACCTATTTATGATTCCTCACCATCAGACCACATCTTACTAATACTCATACAAACACCAAGCTAACCTTACCTGCTCCTAGAGCTCCAGTTGTTCCTAAGAACAAGAGGATAATTTCTCCTGCTGAAATGCAAGCTAAGAGAACTCAAGGTTTATGCTATTTCTGTGATGAGAAGTACTCACCTGGCCACAAGTGTACATTACCAAAACAATTATTTGTACTGGATTTGAAATATGGAGATGGTGAGAGTTTAGAGGAATCAAACCAAAAGACAGAAGGTGAAGCTACTAATGAGGATTGGTTTTTAGGTGAAAGTGATCCTCCCATGATTTCATCGTGTGCATTGAGTGGAATACAAGGTGCTCAAACTATAAACGTGACCGGGTACAGTAACAAAAGGCCAATACAAATTTTGTTAGATGGAGGCAGCACCCATAATTTTATAGATTGTAAGTCTGCTAAACGTCTTGGTTGTGTCATCTCCCCTACTAAGGTGGGATATGTTAGACTTGGTAACAATTCTATGGAGGCTACATCTGGAGTAGTAAGGGACTTCCAATGGATGCTGTAGGGTACCTCTTATACTTCAGATCTTATTGTCTTCCCAGTTGGAAGATATGATCTAGTTTTTGGGGGCACTGTGGATGAAAACACTAGGACCAATCACTATGGATTACACTTCCTTAACCATGTCCTTTACTTACCAAGGCAAGTTCCACTTGTTGAAGGTTGCTTATGAAGAATGAAAATTATCTAGCACCAAGGCTATCAACAAAATAAAGGGAGATCAAGTGCAGCTTTTTATGTTATAGGTTCTAGTTAATGAGCCTGAGTTATCCACAGGAGATCAGTTGAATGCATTGCATTTATCCAAGGTACTTCATGTTCCTGATATTATTGAGGACCCTCTCAATAAATATCCGCAGGTGTTTGCTAAGCCAACAACCCTACCTCCAAAAGGGGGTACCTTTGATCACAACATTCCCTTACAACCTGGAACCAAGCCTATTAATATTAGGCCTTACAGGTACTCTTATCTGAAGAAGGACATTATTGAGCAGCTGATTAAGAACATGTTTCTGCAGGGTGTGATCCAATATAGCAACAATCCTTTTGTATCTCCAGTGGTATTAGTAGGGAAAAAAGATGGAACATGGAGACTATGTGTGGATTATAGAGAACTGAATCAGTGCACTGTGAAGGATAAATTTCCTATCCCTATTATAGATGATCTATTGGATGATTTAGTAGGGGCAATCATATTTTCTAAAATTAATGTTCGATCAAGTTATCATCATATCAGAATGGTTCCAACTGACATTCCTAAGATAGCCTTTAAAACTCACTTTTGTCATTATGAGTATTTGGATATGCCCTTTGGCTTTACCAATGCTCTATCTACCTTCCAGTGTCTCATGAATCATCTATTCCAGTCATTTTTGAGGAAATTTGTCCTAGTCTTATTTGATGACATCCTAATATATAGCAAGAGCTTGTCAGAACATGTTTCTCATCTACAACAGGTTTTTGATGTCATGGTCACTAATAGTCTTCTAGCCAAACATTCTAAGTGCATATCTGGAGTCTCCCAACTGGAGTATCTGGGAAATTTCATTTCTAGTGAAGGAGTTTCTACAGATCCTAAGAAGATTAATGCTGTCTAACAATGGCCTACTCCCACAACCATCAAACAACTAAGGGGTTTCCTTGGGCTTGCATGATATTATAGGATATTCATTAAGGGATATGGTCTTATTAGTCGACCATTGACTGAGCTTCTGAAGAAGGATAGTTTCAAGTGGTCTATAGATGCTGCCCAAGCTTTTGATGCACTGAAGTTAGCCCTTACTACTGCATCTGTCTTAACATTGCCTAATTACTCTATTCCTTTTGTGGTAGAAACTGATGCTAGTGGCATTGGCATTGGTGCTATGCAACTTGGCCATCCTATAGCCTTTATTAGCAAAGGACTGGCTGCTCGACATGCTGCTTTGTTTGTCTATGAGAGGGAATTACTTGCCCTTGTCTTTGTTGTCACTAAATGGTCTCACTATTTACTTGGCCAACATTTTATTGTGAAGACTGACCAAAGGGATTTGGAGTACTTATTAGAGAGAAAACTACACACTGATTCACAACTTATATGGTTATATAAGTTTCTTCCTTTTGATTTTGAAATTCAATACAAAAAAGGGAAGGAAAATACTGCTGCAGATTCACTCTCCAAGGTTGATGGTGCTGAGTTGATGACCCTGATGGTCTCTTCTGTGCAGGCTGGTTTATGGCAAGCTATTTCATATAGCTGGAAGAATGATTCTGAACTTCAAACTCTCATTGCATCTCTAGTGTAGACTCCACAAAAACACTTTACTTGGTTCAATGAACAACTAAGAAGAAAGGGAAAACTTGTAGCGGGGAAGGATGATACATTGCGGAAGAAAATATTAACCTTGTGTCATTCTACTCCTACTGGAGGCCATTATGGGATTGATGCTACTACAAGGAAGGTGATGGCTTACTTCTATTGGAAGGGGATAAGAAAGGACATACTGGATTTCATTCATAGTTGTGATATTTTCCAAAGGAACAAATATGATACCTCTGCCTATCCAGGACTTTTACAACCCTTGCCTATACCTGCTACACCTTGGACAAACATCAATATGGATTTCATAGATGGTTTACCTAAATCTAAAGGCAAAACTGTCATTTGTCTTATCATTGATAGGCTTACTAAATATGGACACTTTATTGGTCTTGCTCACCCCTACACTGCTCACTCTCTTGCTATTGTGTTCATGGATTCCATCTTTAAGCTTCATGGTTTTCCAGCTTCTATCATAAGTGACAGGGATCCTATATTCATAAGCTCCTTTTGGAAGGAATTCTTATCAGTTCAAGGTGTTACAATTCAAACATCTACAACTTATCATCCACAGACGGATGGTCAAAGTGAGGTGCTCAATAGGTGTTTGGAATCCTATCTGAGATGTTTTTGTAATGACTCCCCTGCGGATTGGTGTTCATTCTTACCCCTAGCTGAATGGTGGTACAATTCCAGCCCTAACTCTGCCATTAAAACCACTCCTTTTGAACTTCTTTATGGGTATCCCCATCCTATACACCTCCCTTACCTTCCTGGTGATTCCTCCATGGAGACTGTTGAAGATAATGTTGGTTAGGGACTTTAAACTTCAGTTAGCTAAGTTTCATTTGGGTAGAGCTCGACAAAGAATGCAAGCCCAGGCTAACAGTCGCAAATCTGATCGTGTCTTTCAGCTGGGGGACTGGGTATTTGTTAAACTCCAACCCTATAGACAATCCACTCTCTCTCTTTCCCTTTATCACAAATTGACCTCAAAATATTTTAGTCCATATCCTATAGTTGAAAGGGTGGGTGGTGTTGCTTATAAACTTCTCCTTCCTGCTGAAGTTCAACTTCACCCTACATTTCACATTTCTCAGCTCAAATTATGTTACTCCTTACCCTCCACTATTATTCATCCTCCTATCTTGAACTTAGCTAGTCCTTTGTGACCTTCTCCTGAGGCAGTGTTGGTAAGGCGACTCATCAAAAAAGGGAATAAGGTTGTGGCTCAATGTTTGATTAAATGGACTGACTTGGATGCAACGCAAGCTACTTGGGAGTTGGCTTCAGACTTGCACACCAGATTTCCAGAGTTCACCCTTGAGTACAAGGGTGTTTTTCATCGAGGGGGTATTGATACCCATAATTCAGTCACTACCAACTCAGAGGCCAACTAGGATGCCAAGTGGACGAGCAGTTGGTTTAGCATGCAAATGTTATGCCGAAAATTCAAATGAGAGAATGGCGGAAAAGATAGTTAGGATCGATTTTAGCTAGTTTGCTCTTCTTTTGTATTTTATTTGAACTCCTTGTATTAGCTATATAAATACGAGAAATGTAATTGGAAAATATATTATTGAATACTAAGAAAACTCAGAATTTCCCATCTAGTGTTCTCTTCTTTTCTTGTTCTTCCTTCCTCTTATCTTCTCTTCTTCCAACTCGTTAATGTTTCATTGGTTGATACCTATAACTAGGTATCATAATCACGAGGCATATTTGGAAAAAATATTGTGACTAAGAGTCATAGCTTTGAATTTATTCAAAAGTTCTCTGCCAAAGGAAAAGTCATTAATGATTGAAGAAACCCTTAACGATAGACTCTGAACCCTAATAAATTGTCTGTTACTTTACAATTACTACCAAGAATACTACATTATTTTTGGAATATAACCCTATAATGCATTACAACTTCAACCTTTAAAGTATACATCATGTACAAAAAAACTAGGTGAAGCCATTACTTCCTTCAAAATGTGTATACGAAACTAACCTCATCAATGAAATATTCGGTACAAAGATGTTATGGAATTTAAAGGTTCGTGTCGTGTGATTATATCGCGAAAAGACATATAATTCATTTTAGTTGGAGATGTTACTGCAGGATAAGAAGGTATTTATATCATACTGCTCGATTCATTTTCAAGAGTTTATGCGGTGAGAAGCATGTTATAATGTATTTACAATGTAAATGCATATTGCGCTTCATGATAATTTTCTGATAATCAGGTTGAGGAAGTCAAGTGGCAAAGCAACTCAAGATACTAACTATGCTAAACCTAGACCAAAATTGGAGGAGACTGATTCATGCCTTTGCTATTTAATAATGAGGTAGTCAATCTATATTTACTACTGTTACGATCCGAAATCCCCACCGTTGGGACCGTGATGACGCCTAACATTATATTTTCTAAGCAAGTCAATGTTAGAGATTTATTATCCCATTCTTTTACATTTTAGTGATTAACAATAATCAAGCTATAACAAGTCAAAATTAACGCAGAAATATATATAACAACTTTGAATATATACTACTACTACCCAGAATCCGGAGTCACAATTCACGAACATTCTAAGATTTTTACTACAAGTATTTGCCTGAAAGAAAATATAACTGTTTGTGAAATAAAGAAACAGTAAAGTATGGGGTATAGAAGGGGACGCCAGGGCCTGCGGACGCCAACATGACTACCTTGAGTCTCCTAGAAAGTGAAATCCTACAACCAACCTCTCGATCAACTCGGACCAGCTCCAAAATATGCATAGGAAGTGCAGAGTGCAGTATCAGTACAACTGATTTCATGTACTGGTAAGTGCCGAGCCTAACCTCGACGAAGGAGTGACGAGGCTACGTCGGGACACTCACAATATAGCTTGTGTACAGTATAAATAATAAAAACAAAAAGAGAAAGACAAGATAAAATAAAGCAGTAACTGGTAAGAAATAAGTACAGTCCTCCGAAATAATTCAACAGTGTTCAGATACCACCAATCCTTAAGTGTAAACAAGAATACCATACATCTAACACAGTGCAGGAAAAACATAATCACATAAGTTGTTGCGGCGCGCAACCCGATCCCACCTCACATATCACATTCCTCCCTTATTTCCTCATAATAGCATAAACAACATAATATAAATAAAAGTGTTGCGGTGTGCAACCGATCCCACCATATCACAAAAATCACAATCACGGTTCACCCTTATTCCATCACAGTCCACCCTTATAACACCTGTTGTGGCGTGCAACCCGATCCCACCGTACAATATCAATTCACCCTTATTCCTCCTCAATATATCACCCTTATTCCTCCTGTTGCGGCGCGCATCCCACCATATCAATAACAATTATTTAGTAAGTATAAAAATTTCATAATTTAAATCGAAAAACCCTTCACGATAATTAATCTCCAAATCAAAGCAAATGGGAAGCTTGTACACTATGAAAATTCACACCGGTAATACTACTCAACGAGAGACCAAACCAGAATATATCGTAAAAGAACCGATAAACCATTTTAAGCAAATAATAGGAGACAATGAAGCTACGGAATAACTAATACCTTCAACAAATGGGAAATAATGTATAACAAATAGCAATTAGGCATGATAATACAAGTAAATCATGTAACAGTTAAGGCAGGGAAAAGGATAATATGATAAGAATGGGAAGGAAACATGCAAACAGATAATTTGGCGGCGCATAAGTACTCGTCACCACACATATACGCCGATCACATGAATTTCATATAGAAAATAGGTCGAGGGTTCCTAATCCCTCAAATCAAAGTTAGACACAACAATTACCTCGCTCCACAGGTCACTCAATGCTCAATTACCACTTTTCCTCTAGAATTGACCTCCAAACCACTCACATCTAGCCTCAATTAATTCGATCAAGACATTATCCTGAGCTCCCTGTTTTATATATATATATAGGGAGGAGCAATAAGGGTGGAAAGGTGGGATCGGGTTGCGCGCCACAACAAGGAGCAACAAGGGAGGATATTCATGATTTACTGATTTTTAAACATAAAGACTGGAATACTCCCTGTTTTATTATTGTCATCTCATATTCTGCACTTACGATTATTTTAAATTAAAACTTGGAAATATACGTTAGAATTGGTTGTAGCTGAGATCTGGAAAGGGTGGCTGAGTTATTTATTAATTGCTACAGATTATTGTTTGTTTAGTTAGAATTTCCTTTTTGCTTTATTATACATTGTTCGCAGGTTATATTATAAATGCCCCATCGTAGCCTCGTCACTACTTCGTCGTGGTTAGGCTCGGCACTTATCAGGACATGGAGTTGGTTGTGCTGATACTGCACTCTGCACTTCTTGTGTAGATCCGGCAACTGGAAAAAGTTAGGTGAAAGTACTAATTGGTATTATTCGCACGGAGATATGAGGTAGATCTACTGGCGTCCGCAGATTCCCGGAGTCTTTCCTCTATTATTTAGATTATTGTTTTATTTCATTCAAAACAAAGATATATTTCTTTCAGCCAAATACTTGTAGTATTCTTTAGTAGTTCGTGAATTGTGACACCAGACCCTGGGTAGTTATATAGTTAGTACTTCGTGGTTTGTTTTATTATTTTGAATATTATTCCTGATTGCATTTATTGAAAAGTATTAGATTTCCTTTTTATTTTAGATTGTTCTATTGTGTTTAAGTAAACTTTTAAAAGAAAATGTTAGTTAAGTTCTAACATTGGCTTGCCTATCAAGTATAGTGTTAGGCGCCATCACGATCTCGAGGGTTGGGAATTTTGGGTCGTGACAAGTTAGTATGAGAGCTCTAGGTTGCCTAGGTCTCACAATTCACGAACAAGCTTGATAGAGTCTGAAGGATTGGTACGGAGACGTCTGTACTTATCTCTCAAAGTCTATGAAGTTAGGAACAAACTCATTTTTATTTCTACTATGTCGTGCAGTTCTTGTTATCTCAAATACTGATAGAACTCTTCTATTCTCTCGCAAATGGCGAGAACACGTGCTTCTTATTCCGCTGACCAACAATCAGGTCCCCCAGCAGCCGCAGCCCCTACTAGGGCAGAGGCCAAGGCAGGGACAGGACTCTGCCCATTGCTCAGACAACTTGTAACATGGTTGCTGAAGAAAAATGTTTAAAGTCTCAGAAGGGTTGACTAGGGAAACTCTGCACGGGTAGGAAATTCAGGCAAAATAGCAGTCCAAGAAAGGCCTAATATCATTTTTTTTTCCAAACCAAGTTAGTTTAGGATTTTACCTTGGATCACATTCTAGGCAAGTTCTAAATTGCAGATGACGCAAGAGAACTTCCCAATAAATCTCACCACACATGGAACCTGAAATCTCAAGTGGAATACAAATCCAAAACCCAATTGAAGCTAGTGAATCTCACGGAGATCACATATATACTAAGAAACTATTTTGTGAATAAAGGAGCCAAAAAATTGAGTGATAATAATCTTTACTTCAATCATTTTCTTTTTCAAAAATCAAGAATTCATATGCCAAGGTTTAAATCATGTTGGTACCAAGCAAGCCGCAAATTGGACAAGGGGCACAACCCCAATTCAACCTACTTATTATTCCTAATTAACGAAAACTATATCTAAACTACATGACTAATTCCCTAAAGAAAGTTGCCAGGCTATCCATTATCGGGAAGAGTCGAAACAAAATTTTACCAAAAGATCACCAGTTCAAAAGAAAACTTGCATCCTCGGAAAAAGGACCATGGTGAAAAGAAAACCAAGGATAACGTCACCAAAATAATACATACTATATATATAAAATGTCGTCACATGAAAACAATAACAAAATACCAATTCAAATGAAAGCAAAATAATATCCCATCCACAGTTATACAAGAAGCCTCCCCAACTCAAAAGTTCGCAATGCCCCCAATGCAACTAATCAAGATAGAATAAAATGGTGGAGGGTTCTCCCTGAATACTGCATCAAGTTCTCTCCTCACTGTCAAACTCCATCGCATCTTCCTCTCATTCTTCCTCGGACCAATGGACTGGAACATCATCATCCTCTTCCGGCTCGGTCGATGGTAGTGGTTCTTGAGGCTTTAGAACTTTTAATATCCTCTTCACACCCTTCCACATGCGGGTGAAGAATTTATCTCTCTTCTTCTCCCTTTTCTTCATCCTGTTGTGTGCATTTTCCAGTTGGGCATGAGAAGAGATCAATCCACCGTGTGCCATGGCCAAATCAGTATATGCTTTCTCCAGCTTCTTCAGGTGACCTCCCTTCTTCTTCTGATCATCACGGTACTTTTGAAAGTATTTCTTTGAAACGTATGTAGAGGGTCTCTCAGAGGTTTCCCCAAGTCCCTGAGGAAGGTGAGATACTAGCTCGCGAATCTGCCACATTTCCTCGGAAAGAATAGCAAATGGTCCTACTGTGGAAGATGAAGGCTGGCTAACCTGTTCGGTCTGAGAGGGCAATCCCAATTTCCTCTTTTTTCTCTTGAAGGCTCTGCCCTCTCCTCTCTTCTTTAATGGGTTGATAGGCTTTCCCGGCTCTATCCAGTTGTCCCCCGGAGCCTCCTCGACCCCAACAAGTTGGCACAACTCAGTGATAAGGGATGGGAATATCAATGATGGGTTGTTTAGATACCGATACTCCTTCAGTTCATTAATGAATATCTCACCAACGTTGAGCGAAATACCATCAAGAATGCATTCTACCATCTGGGCTCTCATCACAGGCACATTCCATATATTCGACACAGGAGAGACGCGACTGCATAGGATGGCCAGCCATATCTTAGCTTCAGCAGTGAACTCCTTGGATGTGATTCCTCTCTTTTCCGCTGCCCAAGGAACATCCACACCCGGGCATAGTTTGGAGACCAACCAATCCCCTAGAACACAATCTCTTGCATGTAATGGGCCCATATCATTGTCAGGGAGGTGATAGATGTGGTTTACAACTTCTGCTCTGAAATGCACCATTTTGCCGCGAATCCTCATCTTTGGATTTTTCAAGCTGATGACCGGGAGATTTGCATAGAACTCCCTCACCCATTGCTCATTGGCTCTACAAGGTTGAGGGGCGAAACAGATCCAGCCCATGCCTGTAAGTCTCATGTAAAACTCAGGAAGACGTTCCTCGACCTTATCCAACACTATCCCACTTTCCGGGAGCAACTTATTCGAGATTAACTTGGCATAATACCATTCCTGACACTCGCGTGACAAGAATCGGTGCTATTCATAATTTTCCACAATCTCCAAAGGACTATCTTGCGATGATTCATCTGAGTTAGTGCTCATTTTCAGTTCATGTACCTGCAATTAAAGCATTGGAGTGAAAACGTGATATGACTATGAAATATATTGCAAAATGATTAAAAAATATAAAGAAATGATTGGACAGTTGAAACAATACTTAGAAAAAAAAAATCAAAATTTCAAAACTGCAGGTGCCTGCTCTCTGATGTCGCAAATGCGACATTTTTCTTCGTAAATGTGAAGGCAAAAAAAATTCCCAGTGCTCGCAATTGCTAGAATTTCTTTGCAAATGCGAAGATGGTTGGGGCTGCCAGTTTTCGCAATTGCAACCACCTCTTTACAAATGCGAAGGGGCCATCACAATTGCGACTCATCATCCCCAGCCCTGGAGCAGTCTTTAGACTCAAAAATTTCTTCCATGAAATCAGACTATTAAACACCCCGAACACCCCAACCAGTTCTTTTAGCACTCAAAGATACAATAAACATCACATACAACCACGAATCACAAAGGAATTTCAACCATTCAGCCAAGAACTCCTATTTTAATAAAATCATGGGTACTCAGATTTCCCCAAATTCTAGCATAGCATCTGTCACGACCCAAATTTCTCTCCCTTGGGTATCGTGATGGAACCTAGTCTTAGGGACTAGGTAAGCCTAATAGTTACTGAATAACAACAATAATAAATCAAGGCTAGCAGTCTCGATATAAAATCTCAGCAGAATGTACAAACTTTCCCAAAACCGGTGGTACAAGTCATAAGCTCTACGAATCTTTTACAACTTCTACGTACATCTGTTTGGAAATAAATACAACAGTGTATGAATAATAAATACAAAGAAGGTGACTCCGACGCCTGCGAACGCAACAACAGGTTACCTTGAGTCTCTTCGGCAATCATCCCCACAGCTACTACAATATATACCTGGATCTGCACACAAAAATGTGCAGAAGTGTAGTATGAGCACACCACAACGGTGCCCAGTAAGTATCAAGACTAACCTCGGTGGAGTAGTGACGAGGACTAGTCAAGACACCACTGGTCTACAAAAGAAATAACATGAATATAGAAATGACCAAACGTTACATCTACCTAAGGCTTCAAGGAATAATTTACGACAACGATAATATAAAGCGGAAGGAAATCACAGAAATCAATCACAAAACAACATAAAAGTACACAGAAAGATGGACAACAAAACAAGCCAAAACTAAAGGAAACACAAGACAATAGAGAACGCCAATAACTCAACTCTACGTCGGTTTGTTCACATCGGGCCTTAGCCATTGAAATCCACAGACTGGTGGAAATCTTTAAACAACAGTTCATATGAAAAAGTTTTGCAAATAAAATCATTTTAGTATGGAAGAGTTTCCTTTGAAAACATACTTTCTCCAAAAGTAGATATAAGTATATTTAATAGAGAGAATTACGTAAAACATAGTTCCTTTCAAAATACGAAACTTTCCAAAGATGCTTTCCCAATAAATGACTTCTAAATATCATTTTAGGCAAGAATAGTACTTTTCAAATATACCTTCAATGTAAAAGTCATTGTATTATAATCATTTCAAAACCATTGCTTCTTCAATAATACTTTTCAATAAAATCTCTTGATCAAAATCTCCTCAAGATTTATCCGCCGGAACTCAGTCCACAACTCAAAAATTATCGTGCGGTACAGGAGGAATATCAAATCTTGCCCGTAAATGCAGTAAATAGAAAACAGGAACAACGGAAATAGTAATGCATAAATACGACACGGAATGTCCCTTCGTGCTAACATAACATGACATGGAACAAAATGTCCCCTCGTGCTAACATAACATAACATGGCACGGAATTTTCCCTCGTGCTAAATAATATAAATATGGTACGGAATGTCCCCTCGTGCTAAATAACATAAATATGGCACGGAATGTCCCCTCTGCTAAATAACATAAACATGGCACGGAATGTCCCCTCGTGCTAAATAACATAAACATGGCACGGAACTTTCCTTCGTGCTAAATAACATAAACATGACACGGTATGTTCCCTCGTGCTAAATAATATAAACATGGAACGGAATTTTCCCTCGTGCTAAATAACATAAACATGGCACGAAATGTTCCCGTGTGCTAAATATCATAAACATGGCACGGAATGTTCCCTCGTGCTAAATATCATGAACATGGCATGTCATTATCCTTCGTGCTTTACACTCTTCCTTACCCAAACAATATCAAGAACAATAGTTTGGCAAGTAAAAACCAACAATATGACCCATAAATCACCACATCCCGGCAAAGGAGTCAACAATACAAACAATGTCATTAATAGCATAACCAGTAATAGAAACCACAACATCCTGACAAGGAAGTCAACAGTACAAACGATATTATTCACAGCATAAACAGTAATAAGAACCATCACATCCCGGCAAGGGAGTCAACAATACAAACCATATCATTAACAACATAGACAGTAACAGAAACCATAACATCCCCGCAAGGGAAACAACTATAACTAATCTCACCTAAACAGTTTACTTCACGGAATAACACTCATCTTAAAACAAAAAGGCCCAATAATAGGCAATATCAAGGAAATACCAATAACATAAATGTCGAACAATTAGACCTAAGTGGCACTTAAGGGAATAGTCATATAAATCACAATGTAAGACTCACATGCATGCTTGACTCCAACGAATAAATGTTCCAACTACGACTAGTCAACTATAAGGCTAGATGCACTAATTATAGTCAATTAGGCAAGCTAGGAAGAAAATATAGTATGATGATAAGAGAATTAGAATATTCAGTTAAGTCAAGAAAAGTCAAATAGCCAGCGAAGAATCCAAAAACAAGTAATTCTAATTTAAACAGGAAGGAATGAAATTAACAACTAAGGATTCAAGTGTAACAATTACAAATCATACACATGTAATACAAGAATCTACGAATCCTAAAAGGGCAATCTAGTTGCAAATAAGTAAGAGTACACACTCGTCACCTCGCATACTCGGACTACAATCAACAAGGAAGACTCAATCCTAAGGGGTAGTTCCCCCACACAAGGTTTTTGAAAGATACTTACCTCAAAGACGACAACCCGGTACTCAAAAATAGACTTCTCGGGCAGAAATACCTCCGGACGGCTTACAATCAACTAAAACAACTTCAAAATACACATAAAACGTATAAGGAACGATTCCTAATAATAAAGTCTCAATATTTACAAAATCATAAAAATTGACCCAAAAGTCGACCCCTGGGCCCGCATCTTGGAATCCGACATAATTTATAAATTCTGAACATCCATTCAATTGTGAGTCCAACCATACTAATTTCAACAAATTCTGATAACATTTGGTCATTCAAATCATGAATTTTTATTTTTCAAGTTTTCTTTCAAAACCCACAATTCCCTCAACCCAAAACACAAATTAAATGATAAAAACAAGAACTAATTCATGAAATATAATTAATTATAGTGGAAGAACACTTACCCATTCGATTTTTGTGAAAACCCCTGAAGGAATCACCCAAAACCGAGTTCTAGAAGTCAAAATATGTTTAAAATGGTGAAACCCCGATTTTTGCAAACTTATATTCTGCCTAGGAGCTTTGTGAATCGAGGCGCGATCGCATAGAAGGAAAATGAAGCTGGCTTAAAATGCTCTACGCGATCGCGGAATAGCTTATGCGATCGCGTATAAGGAGTAAGTTGGCTTCTGCGATCGCGGACCAACTATTACGATAGCAGTGAAGGAAATTACTGGGCGAGTCAGACACTTTATGCGATCGCGGATCCTTCTATGCGATTTCATAGAAGGAAACCAGATGACAGTTTTCAGCAGTTCAAAATAGGGAAAATGGACCCGGAACCTATCCGAAACACACCCGAGCCCCCCCGGGTCCATGTCCAAATGCACAAACAAGTCTTATAACTTAATACGGACTCGCTTGAGGTTCCAAATCACATAAAATAACACTAAAACGACGAATCAAACCAAAAATCAATGAAATTCTTCAAAACTTCTTTTAACATCAAATTTTGCATTTATGGTCCGAATCACGCCAAACGAAGTCCGTTTCATACCAAACTTCACAGATAAAACATATAAATCATATTGAACCTGTACCGGACTCCGGAACCAAGATACGGGCCCGATACCACAGGTTTCACATAACATTTTATTTTCAAAAACCTTTATATTTTTCAGAAAAAAGTTTCTTTAAAAATTCATTTCTCGGACTTGGGACCTCGGAATTCGATTCCGGGCATACGCCCAAGTCCCATATTTTCCTACGGACCCTCTGGGACCATCAAATCACGGGTCTGGGTCCTTTTACCAAAAAGTGTTGACCGAAGTCAATTTTATTCAAATTTTTAATATAAAATTATCATTTTATCAGTTTTTGACATAAAAGCTTCCCGGCTATATACCCGGGTTGGGCACGCAAACCGATGTGAGATAGAATGAGGTTTTCACGACCTCAAAACATAGAATTAGCTAGAATATATGGGATGACCTTTTGGGTCATCACAGCATCGGGCTCACACTCTCAACCAACCTCACCCAGAATTGACAACACGAAATTGGTGCACAAAAAATAGGAATTTATTTCAAACCCTAGGTTTTGAGAATATAAAAGAAGAAGAAGAAGAAGATGAAGATGAAGATGATGATGTTATAGACATATAAAGCACAAAGATTGAACTTTCTTACCTGGATGCTTGCAATTTGGAGTCGAAAAAAAATGGTGGAATTTGGCAGTTGGGAGAGTGAGGAGAAGAGGGTCGAGTGTCTCTTGAATAGCCCAAATTTTCTAACTTCTGTTTAAAGTGTAAATGAACGGCCAAACCCAGTTAAAACCCCTCTGATGTCGCATTTGCGACACAGTGATCGCAATTGCGAACTTTCAGACTTCTTCTGTGGTCGCAAATGCGACATTTTCTTCGATTTTGCGATGGTCCAGTCTTCGCAAATGCGAACCTTATTTTGCAAATGCGAACACTAATTCCGAAATTCTCAGCAACTACTGGTTTTTCTCTCTCCGGTAACTCCGACCTACTCGAAATAACTCCGAAAATTCTAAAACATGGCAGATTGGTTCAAAACAATATAATGAGCTATAAAGAAATTTCAAAAAAAAAAAGACTAAATATTTTGAAAAAAATAATGGGTTGCCTCCACCCAAGCGGCGCATTTAACGTCGTGGCACGACGCAAATCAACTTTACCACTTTTCTCGTCCCTTGGACGATATGTATTGGGAACCTAACTGGGAATCAAGCTTGTGACCACGAGCGGTGGAGGTGATAAGTTGGTGATCAAGCCAAGTATTAATTTCTCCATTTTGTACTTCTTGGCTTTCATGTGAGGAGTGTCATTTTGCCTTGTTGTTCTTTCAAATTATGAATTGTATGGCTTTTTCCTTTCCTCATCGCAATCCCTCCTTAACTCATGTATTTCAATTTCTATATCACCACGTAAATCCAATATTGAAAAATGCTTGGAATGTGACGTCAGCCCTCTAAATTGCAATTCTTCCTGGATTTTGACATCCTCTATTCCCCCAGACTAGAGTCAGTCTCAACCATAATTTTTAATTACACCGGTTGACTCTAATTCCTCAATTATCTTGGCATCACTAATACTCATGGAGTCAGTTGACGGATGTTCAATTCTGGATTCCTCAAAGTAAAGCTAACTTTCTCCCTCGGAGTGGACTCTTCTTTACCTTCTTCCACACTTTCAAATTGATAGGCATAATGAGCCTCAATCGATGATTTCTAAATAACTACTCAATATTTTTCCAATAGTTGGGTAGCATTCCCTCTGTATGATTTTTTCGAGTATAAAGGAGTTACCCTTAAGTCCGACTGCAGTGGAGAGGTCAGCCTGTTGAGGAAACTACTTGGGAGTTCGAATCGGACATGCAGAGTAGATATCCCACTTGTTTGTCAGTTTAGGTAATTTTCTATGTCTTTTCGAGGACGGACATTTTTTTAGAGGTGGAGATTTGGGTCATCTTGTGAATTAAGACACTATCATGGGCTCATTAGCCTTAAAATGATTAATTTTTAAGTTACCTCGATTTGCGTGTGCAGTCCGGGCATGAAACTGGAAAGATTTTATGTGAAAATATGAGAAATAATGATTTTGGGAATTTAAAATTTAGTTTTAGTTGACTTCGGTCAATATTTTGAGAAATCGGACCCAGATTTATGTTCCGACGATCCCGGTAGGTCCGCACTAAAATATGGGACTTGGGCGTATGCCCATAATTGAATTCCTAGGTCCCTAGCCTCAGAAATCAGGTTTTGAAGAAAATTGTTTTGCTGGATTATTAAGAAAATGAAGAAATGAACTAATGTGTGAAATCGTTGGTATCGGGGCCGTATTTTGATTCCGGAGCCCAGTACAAGTTTGTTATGATATTTAAGTCCTATCTGTTAAATTTGGTGAGAATCGGAGGTTGTTTGACGTGATTCGGATGTACGATTGAGAAATTGTAAAATTGAAGTGTTCTTGAGGAAAATCATGAGTTTGAGGTTAAATTCGTAATTTTTGATGTTATTTTGATGATTTGATAGCAGGAGCAAGTCTGTATGATATTTTTAGACATGCGTGCATGTTTAATTTGGAGCCCCGAGGGCTCGGGTGAGTTTCAGGTAGGCTACAGAGTGATTAGAACTTAGAAATCTCAGCTGTCCATCTCGTGTCTGTCACCAGGTCTCTGATCTCGCAATTCAGGCTTCGGAATTGTGAAGTCAACAGACCTAGGAAATGCGACATTTTTTTCGCAAATGTGAAGAAGGCCTGGGAAGGCCATCCTCGTAAATGCGAGTTATTCGCCGCAAATACGAAGGACTTCAGATGTCGCAAATGCGACATATATGTCGCAAATGCGAAGGCAACAGGATTTCAAAGGGTTCGCAATTGCGAACCCCTGATCGCAATTGCGATAACTGCAGCCTGTTAAGTGAGATTTTAGACGGTATTTTTACCCATTTTTCAATTCTCTTAAACCCTGAACCTCCATAGGCGATTTTTCAAAGACCCAAACTTCTCCAAGTCATTGGTAAGTAATCTCTAACTAATTCCTTTCAATCCTAAACAACTTTTAACAAGATTCAACCTAGATACTAGAGTCTTCATGGCAAAAATTGAGATTTTTGGGTAGAACTTAGGAATTTCAAAATTTGGGAATTTAGACCTCGAATTGAGGTCGGATTCTAAAATCAATTGTATATCCGTGCTCGGGGGAGAAAGGGTAAACGGGTTTTGGTCCGAACCTCGAGTTTAGACCAGGCAGGTCCGGGGTCGATTTTTGTCTTTTGATAGAAAAACCATGGTTTTTCATTAAAGTTAATACTTTTAGAAATAATTAATGATATTGAACCAATTGTGATTAGTTCGAGCGGGTTAGAGGTAAATTCTAAAGGAAAAGCTATGCTTGATCAGTGAATTTCTTGTGAAATTGAGATAAATTTTTGGTTTAACCTTGACTTGAGGGAATAGGAATCCCCAACTTAAATGCTATGTGGAATTGCATGTGAGTGGTGTATAGGTGAGGTGACGAGTATCTATGCACCACCAACTTATCTGTTGAACATGATCCCTTCCTTGTTTCCAATATATTTGATCCCTGGCTTAATTGTTTTATGATCATTGATGCTCCCATGTCTACTTGTTTTCGTCAGCTTGTTGTTAAGTATTCTTTCAAGTATTTTGGAAGTGTTGGTTGGTCCCTTGGATTCATTGTGATACACAAAAGGTTGAGCTGGTTGACAGTGTTTTACTATATATTCCGGTTGGTTTCATGGTGAAATGATAATTGATGAAGTTTATGAATAGTACAACTTTCTGTGTACAATTGTTGAGATATAAATATTGTGAAAGGCATTTGACCTAAATTGTGAAATCTCTTTTTATAACTAAAGAGATGTGATTGTCAGGTGGGAGCGGCTTGCACGCCGCAACAAGGAGTGATAAGGGTGGACATGTGGGATCGAGTTGCACGCCGCAACATGAGAAATAAGGATGATATATATATAGGAAGGAGCAATAAAGTGGACAGATGGGAGCGGGTTGTGCGCCGAATAAGGAGCAATAAGAGGGGGTATTCATGTTTTACTGATTTTTAAACATAAAGACTGGAATACTCACTGTTTTATTGTTGTCATCTCATATTCTACACTTATGGTTATTTTAAATTGAAACTTGGAAACTTACGTGAGGATTGGTTATAGCTGATATCTGGAAAGGATAGTTGAGTTATTTTATTAATTTCTACAGATTATTGTTTGTTTAGGTAGAATTTTCTTCTTGCTTTATTATACATTGTTCACAGGTTATATTATAAATTCCCCGCCGTAGCCTCGTCACTACTTCGTCGAGGTTAGGCTTGACACTTACCAGTACATGGGGTCGATTGTACTGATACTGCACTCTGCACTTCTTGTGCAGATCCAGGTACCGACCAGAGTTAGGTGAAAGTAGTAGCTGGTATTATTCGTACGGAGACATGAGGTAGATCTGCTAGTGTCCGCAGATTCCTGGAGTTTTCCCTCTATTATTTAGATTGCTGTTTTATTTCATTCAAAACAGAGATATATTTCTTTCAGCCAAATACTTTTAGTATTCTTTAGTAGTTCGTGAATTGTGGCACCAGACCCTGGGTAGTTATATAGTTAGTAATAGTTCGTGGTTTATTTTATTATTTCGAATATTGTTCCTGATTGCATTTATTGAAAAGTATTAGATTTCCTTTTTATTTTAAAATGTTCTATTGTGTTTAAATAAACTTTTAAAAGAAAAGGTTAGTTAAGTTCTAACATTGGCTTGCCTAGCAAGTATAGTGTTAGGCGCCATCACGATCCCGAGGGTTGGGAATTTTGGGTCGTGAAAAAACTCGAGGTTCAGACCAAGACTCATTCACCCATTCACCCCGATCTCGATTATGTAATTAGTTTTAAAATCCGACCTCAATTTGAGATCTGAATCCCAATTTTTCAAAAATTCCTAATTCTACCCAAACCTCCAATTTTTACTATGAAAATCCTAGATTTTGGGTTCGAAATTCATGAAATGTAATGGAAAATTGAAAGAAAGTGGGTAGGATCACATACCAAAGTTTTGGGGAAGAATTTGACATGGAAGAATCGCCTCTAGGTTTCTAGGATTTGAAATGTTGAGAAATGATCCAAAATCCCGTCCAAAAATCATTTTGATAAGTTGTAGGTGTCGCATTTGCGACTTGAGGTTCGGAAATACGAGCCCCGCAAATGCGAAGATCCTATTGCAAATGCGAAGGTATCTCCAGTCCTGCTATCTTCGCAAATGCGAAGAAAACCTCGCAAATGCGAGCCTGACCATTTTGCAGATCGCAAATGCGATCACTGCCTCCCCCCTTCCCAGTTCGCAAATGCGAAAACTATGAGGCAAACTATTCTTCGAAAATGCGGGAAATAGCTCGCAAATGCGGAACCTGCAGGGGTCGCAATTGCGATGCCTAATCTCGCAAATGCGAGATCAGAGGCCTGAACCATATATTGCAACACCAACTATGTTCTAAATCCAATTTTCACTCCGTAGCCTATCCGAAACTCACCCAAACCCTCGGGGATCCAAACCAAATCCATAAAGAAGTCTTAAAATATCATACAAACTTGCTCGCACGATCAAATCGCCAAAACAACACCTAGAACTACAAATTGAACACCAAATCAAATGAAATTTTCAAGAAAACTTTGAAACTCCTATTTTCACAACCGGATGTCCGTATCACGTCAAATCAACTCCGTTTTTCATCAAATTTTACAAATAAGTCATAAATATGATATGGGACCTATATCGGCTTCTGGAACCAAAATACAGACCCGTTATCCAAGAAGTCAAACTTCGGTCAAACACTTCAATTTCATTAAGTCTTCAACTTCTAGATTTTGACATAGTCCGATAACTCAGACTAGGGACTTCTGATTTTGTTTTCGGGCATACGGTCAAGTCCCAAATCATGATACGGACCCATCGGAACCGCCAAAACATAAATTCGGGTCCGTTTAACAAAAATGATGACTGAAATTAACTCAAATGAAGTTTTTAGGTAAAATTTCTTATTTTTATCAATTTTTACCATAAAAGCTTTCTTAAAAGACGTCCTGACTGCGCACGCAGATCAAGAAAGGGTAAAATATGACTTTTAAAAGTATCAGATCGCAAAATGAGGTTTAAATCATAAGATGACCTATCGGGTCATCACATACTGTATCATTTAAAGTATTGGATAGTATTATTCTTTTCAAGTAGTATTTAGGTGTAGAGAAATATGTTAAAGTATTAAAAGTAAATATAATTGTGAAAGATGAAAGTCCGACAATCAATTATTATGAGAGGGAATTTAAATTTTAGAATGATTTTAGTAGAAAATAACATATAAATGAGATGTTTTTATAGGCCGAAAAGATTGTGAAAATAAGAGTTACTGTACAAGAATGCCTGGGGCTTTTTAAAATATCTCTACGCTAGATGTTAACTTTTTTGGTTTATAAAAATATACAAGTTTATTGCTTGCACTATGCAAAGTTTTCATAATTTATTCAGATGCTTTACTAGATAAAATTAACAACAAAATCAATACTATCAAAGAGAAGGAGATGATTTTTGCTTGTTCCTTTGATTCTGCAAACATATTGTCACGACCCAAATTGCCAATCGTCGAGATCGTAATGGCGCCTAACACCATACTTGTTAGACAAATCAATATTAGAGGGCTCAACATTTGAATCAATTAAAACATATACGAAACTTATTGTAATGCAATAAGGATACCAACAATAATAATAAATGAAATGGTGTACTATGTTGCGCAACTAATACTAATCTCTAGCTACCCAGGGTTTAGAGTCACAATTCATAAACTACTAAAGAATACTACAAATATTTGGCTAAAAGAAAATATATATATTTTGAATTAAGTAAAATAGTAGATAAATAATATGGAGAAGACTCCAGGAATTTACGGACACCAGCAGATCTACCTTGTGTCTCCGTGCGAAAATTCAGCTACTACTCGAAATCAACTCTGACTGGAACCTGGTCAGCACAAGAAGTGCAGAATGCAATAACAGTACAACCGACCCCATGTACTGGTAATGCTGAGCCTAACCTCGACGAGGTAGTGACGAGGCTACGACTGGGACTTTATAATATAATATGTATACAATGTTTAATAAAGCAACAAGGAAATACTAAACTAAATGAAACAGTAACTTGCAGTAAATAAATAAATAACCCAGCTATTTTTTCAGATCTCAGCTATAACCAATCCTTACGTGAATTTCCATGTTACAATTTAAATAACGATAAAAGCAGAATATGAAGCACAACAAATAAAACAGTGGGTATTTCACTTTTCATTATATAACCAGTAACAACATGAATATTCTCCCTTATTACTCTTTGTTGCGGCGTGCAACCCGACCCCACTTGTCCACCCTTATTACTCCTCAACATATATATCACCCTTATTCCTCCTGTTGCGGCGTGCAACCCGATCCCACTTGTCCACTCTTATTACTCCTTGTTGCGGCGTGCAACTCGCTCCCACCAGACAATCACATTTAACCATTTATAATAAGGGTTTCACAATTTAGATTAAAATCCTTCACAATATTTATATCTCAACTAATGTAAACGGAAAGCTGTATAATTATGAAACTTCACCAGTTATTACTACACAACAAAACTAACCGGAATGTATCATGAAACACTGACCACCAGCTCAACTATTAATGTACAACTAATCTAAGTAATAATTAATACTTTAAAATGAGTGAAACAATATATTTAACAAAATAATTGGACAAAAACAAGTAGACATGGAAGCATCAATAGTCATGAAACAATTAAGATATGAACATAATAAATTGGAAATGGGGAAGGGAACATGCTAAACAGGTTATTTGGTGGCGCATAAGTACTCGTCACCTCACCTATACACCAAACACATATAATTTCACATATCATTTAAGTCGGGAATTCCTAATCTCTCAAGTCAAAGTTAGACCAAACGCTTACCTCAATCTCGCAGGCCACTCACTGCTCAATTACAGCTTTTTCTTTCGAATTCACCTCCAACCCACTCGTATCCAATCATAATTAGTTCAATATTATTAATTAGTGCTAAAGGAACTAACTTTAATGCAAAAATATGATTTTCCTATATTTTTCCAAAAAAAGTTAAAAACTGACCCCGGGCCCGCTTGGTCCAAACTCGGGGTTGGAACCAAATTCCATTTACCCATTCAACCCCGAGCCCGAATATGTAGTTAGTTTCTAAATCCGACCCCAATTCGAGGTCTAAGTTCCAATTTTATAAAATTTTCTAATTCTACCCAAACCTCCGATTTCAACCATGAAAACCCTTGATTTTTGATTGAAAAGTGATAAAAGACGATGGGTAATCGAAAGAAAATAGATTAGAATCATTTACCAACACTTTGAGGAAGAACTTGTATATTGAAAATCACCTCTAGGTATTCTTGGTTTCGAAAATATGAAATAATGTCTTGTTCCCGTGTTACTGTTCTGTTTTAATCGATGGGCCTATCGCGATCGCGGAAAGTTACGACCCAATGGCCTTCGTGTTCACGAGGTGTAGAACGCGTTGGCGAAGTTTTGCTTCAGATGACCATCGTGTTCGCGGCCCAATGGTCGCGTTCGCAAAGAACCATTCGAGGCTCCCCTCCCCTAGGCCCATAACTCAACGCGTTCGTGATAGCCTGGCCGCGTTCGCGAAGGATAATCCCCCCAGTGCTTAGTGTTCACGACCAAGGTTACGCATTCACATAGAAAAAAATGACCCCCATCCTTTTTACTCTTCACGATCGCGGGAGAAGCTCCGCGATCGCGAAGAAGAATGAGTCAGTGCACCAAAAACAGTTATGACAACAGAAGTTTATAAGTCCGAAACATTCCGTAGCCTATCCAAAACTCACCCGAGCCCTCGGGGCTCCAAACCAAATATGTACGTAAGTCTAAAAATATTATATGGACTTGCTCGTGCGATCAAATCACGAAAATAACACCTAAAACTATGAATTTAACATCAAAACTCATGATTTTCACAAGAACACTTCAAATTCACTATTTTTTTCAACCGGACGTCCGAATCACGTCAAATAAACTCCGATTTTCACCAAATTTCGCAGACAGGACTTAAACATTATAAAAATGAGTTCAAACATTAATTCATTTCTTTATCTCCTTTAAAATTCAGCATAACAATTTACTTCAAAAATTCATGTCTAAAGCTAGGGACCTCGGAAATCAATTCTGGGCATACGCCCAAGTCCCATATTTTACTGCGGACCTATCAGGACCGTCAGAACACGGGTCCATGTCCGGGTCCGTTTACTCAAAATGTTAACCAAAGCCAACTAAAATCAAATTTTAACTCTAGAAATTACTATTTCTTATATTTTCACATAAAGACTTTTCGGATTCACGCCTGGACTGTGCATGCAAATTGAGGTGAATAAAATTAATTTTTTAAGGCTAGTAGGACCGGAGTGGTGTCTTAAATCATAAGATGACCCTTTGGGTCATCACAATCTTCACCTCTAAAACAAATATTTGTCCTCGAACGGACATAGAAAAGTACCTGAACTGGCGAACAAGTGTGGGTATCTACTATGCATGTCCGACTCGGATTCCCAAGTAGCAGCCTCAACAGGTTAACCTCTCCACTATACTCGAACTAATGGGTAACGCTTTGACCTCAACTGATGAACCTGCCGGTCTAAAATGGCTACTGGCTCCTCCTCATAAGTTAAATCCTTGTCCAATTGGATAGAGCTGAAATCTAATACATAGGACAGGTCACCATGATATTTTCGGATCATAAACACATGGAATACTAGATGAACTAAGGATAACCCTAGAGGCAACGCAAGTCTATAAGCTACCTCCCCCACTCTCTCGATAATCTCAAATGGCCCGATATACCTAGGCCTCAACTTGCCCTTCTTCCCGAACCTCATAACACTCTTCATGGGTGATACCCGAATTAATACCCTCTCTCCAACAATAAATGCCACATCACAAACTTTACAGTCGGCATAAATCTTTTTCCTGGACTGAGCGGTACGAAGTCGATCCTGTATAATCTTGACCTTGTCCAAGGCCTCTGAACTAAGCCTGTACCCAATAATCGAGCGTCTCCCGGCTCAAACCATCCAACTGGCGATCTACACCGTCTACTATATAATGCCTCGTAGGGAGCCATCTGAATGCTCAAGTGGTAGCTATTATTGTAGGCAACCTCCGCCAATGGAAAGAACTAATCCCAAGAACCTCCAAAGTTAATAACACATGAGCGAAGCATATCCTCCAAGATCTGAATAGTACGCTCGGACTGCCCGTCCGTTTGAGGATGGAATGTTGTGCTCAACTCCACCCGCGTACCCAACTCACGCTGACTGCCCTGCAAAAAAGCGAGGTAAACTGTCACGCCCCAAAACTGAGGGGCGCGATCGACGCTCAACCGAGTAAATCCGACTAAGCAAGCCTGATGGGTCTTATTCTACCCAACTAATTCGTGAATAAAGAGGAGGTGAACTCCACTAATCATACTTTGTAAGTATATCATTAACAACTTTCATTTTCGTTTCCATTAGCTGTTTCATCCAATATAACCAAATTATTACAATTATTAGATATGAAGAAAACATATTTGCCAAATACCAACATTTTCTAATCTAATTCCAATACTCGATACCACCCACAACCTGTCTACGGAGCCTCTAAATACAACTGAAGAGAAATATGGAAATGCCGACAACAAGGCCATGTCTATACCTCAAATGAAAAGTACACGATAACCCAATGACACAGGAACCCGAAATGAACTGGGGATCACCAAGTTAGCTGGAAGGAACATACCGCTATCGCTGATCACTGCCGCCTACTGTGGAAACACCTGCATCCATTAAAGATGCCGCACCCCCGGCAAAAAGGACGTTAGTACTGTCGAATAGTACTAGTATGTAAACCTAAAAGTCATCTTTCAAAATAGAATAACCATACAAGAAAAGAAAATCCATAGAAACAACAAACTACAATCAATTATATCCAAATGTGCAATTGAAACATATTAATTCTTCAAAAAACGAAAGTGTTACATATTTCTAGTTTGGGTAGATCTTTAGTACCGATAATCCACAAGTCACGATATCACTGTTCACAATGCCACCGTACTCTTGGTACGGTGTCCGATCTCGGCCCGATCGGCTAAGCCACCTTATTTGAAGGTGTAACCAAAATCACATTTTGTATCACAATTTCCAACATGCATTACCACCATGTGTGCGGCATGGTGTCCGATCACGGCCCGATCAGTTAATTCGTCTCACCACAGTGCCGTGTGGTTCAACGTATCCACATTTACCAACAATCTCATCCCAATAAAGGGGAATAATTTCCACAATGCACCCTACACCGACACGTGTAGTTTCGGGGTTAGGTTATTTCAACCTACCCTTCCTCGGTGACTATCGATCTCCCAAGAAGAATATTGTTACATGGATTTTCACACAAAGGTAACACATATACATATACAATAATGTATTCATCTCAGATTATTTCACATTTTTCAAATCTTTTATTAGCATTTTCAACCTCTCATAATAGCAATATTTCTTTGGCTCTCTAGGCCTTTCACAAGTGTCATTAGTCAAGGCACGATGGCTGCATTTTTGTTTATATTCAATATTTTCACTTCATTTAATTTCAAGGATCACCACCAAATTCCAACATATAGAACATTCCGTAGATCATATACCTCAAGTGCGTTAATAATGAGACTTTAAGCACAAAGGACCAAAAATAGAGGCACACATCAAGGTCACATACAAGAAGTACACCAATTATCCTTGAATTACGCTTTATGGATTATCATCAACAAGACATATTCAATTAAGTCATTAAGTACAATTACGAACGGATATGAGTATTGAGTGCATCGAGTTTGCCTCACCCAATTGGTATACTAGTTTTCATTTAGAATACGACTCAAAGACATACCATTTTAATAAGAAACCATACTTTAAACCTCTATCTTTCATCACTAGCTCATTCGGAATATTCAAGTTTATAAGTTCATACGGGATGACCCGAAATGTAGAAATTAGAAATTTTGAGCCGATTATACTTAAACTTGCGGAAAACATTATGGAATTCCATTCCGAGAGATAAAGTTTAGCCAACATACCTGGTTGAGCTTTCCCTAAGTTACTATAATGCACCAACATCTCTAGCAATAATAATCTATAAGGAGAAAGTGAAAATAAACTAATAACTAAAAAGATTACCCATGGTGTAACTCTCTTAGGAATTTCATCAAACACCTAACATGTGAAATAGATTACAAGGTCCGAAAATGGAAATTCCTTCTTCCCTCAACCAATTTTAACAGGAAATACCCAAAATAGTTCATTAATATCACATACTACAACTTAATGCCATATGCATGAGCTATTTCTAATCCCCACAATATACTTGAACCCTTTAACCTCTTGCATGCAAGTTATGGAAATAGGACTTACCCGGATGGAGGACAATCTAGTGTCTATCTTCCTTGATTCTTGAAGGTTTGATCAAGATTTGGGTGATTATGAAGCTAGGCTCTCTCTCTCTCTCTATTTATATATTGCTCTCAACTCTCTCTAAATTTAGTAGAAAATATCCCCAAATGAAGCCCCAAAACTTATTTATCAAAATGGGTTCGGATATGTAAATTTTCAAAAATGACCCCAGAAGTCAATTATGTGGTGCAATTATGCTATAGCATAATCGTATTGTGGGCAGCAGACTTGCAGCATAATCATTATGCGACAACATAATCAATATGCGACAGCATAATAGTTTTCCCGACTCTGCTTCACTATGCGACGCTTATGCGGTCAGCGGAATCGTTTTACGATCGCGAAATTGATCGCAAATCCAGCCTTTGGTAATTTGATCATAACTTTGTGTAGGAATGTCTAAATGATGAACGGTTTGAAGAGTTAGAAACTAGACTCGAAGAAATTTCATGTGATAGGTTGTTCATCAAATAAAACCTTATATATATTTAGATATGCTCGTTCAAAGTATGGACTTGTGCGAACTCATTTGGAATTTTAGCCTTATTATGTAATTTTCCAATTTGATGTAGACTTAGGCCTCTCCTTAGACCCCACATTGCTTATTATATGGCTTATACACTTATTACCAGATCCAATTTATTTACATCATATTTATAGCACATAAAATATTATAATTAGCCTACCTGGCACCACGAAAAACTAAATTACTTAGCAAAATTTTCTGGGGCCTTACATAAACTGCATACCTCGATCAGAAATGATAGACATGGGCACACCGTAAAGACGAACAATATCTCGAATGTAAATCCCTACTAAACACTCTGAAGAATAAATACTTGCCACCGGAATGAAATGTGCTGATTTAGTCAACCTATCCATAATAACTCAAACGGCGTCGAACTTCCTCTGAGTCCGTGGGAGTCCAACAACGAAGTCCATAGTGATACGCTCCCACTTCCACTCAGGAATCTCTATATGCTTAAGCAAACCACCGGGTCTCTGATGCTCATACTTCACCTGTTGACAATTCAAGCAGCGAGACACATACACAAAAATATCTTTCTTCATCCTTCTCCACCAGTAATTCTGCCGCAAGTCCTGGTACATCTTGGCAGCACCCGGGTGAATAGAATATTAGAACTGTGAGCCTCCTCAAGGATCAACTCACAAATCCCATTAACATTAGGCACACACACTCGACCCTGAAACTCGATCTTGCATCCTCAAAACACCGTCATCTCCAGCTGTAACCTTCTTGGCACTACCGTGCCGAACTATGTCCCTAAGGACCATCAAGTGAGCGTCATCATTCTGTCGATCTCTGATACACTCGAATAAGGAAGACCGAGCGACTATACAAGTTAGAACACTACTGAGCTCTGAAATGTATAACCTCTCAAACTGATTAGCCAAAGTCTGAATGTCTGAAGCTAGCATCCTCTTACCGACTAGAATGGACGCCAGGCTGCCCAAACTCACCGCCTTCCTACTCAATGCACCAGCCACTACCTTAGCCTTCCCCTAATGATACAATATGGTGATGTCATAGTCTTTCAGTAGCTCTAACCATCTCCTTTTCCTCAAATTGAGATCTTTTTGCTTGAACAAGTACTGAAGACTGCGATGATCCATGAAAACCTCACACGGCACACCATAAAGATAGTGCCTCCAAATCTTCAATGCGTGAACAATGGCTGCCAACTCTAAATCATGAACAGGATAATTCTTCTCATGAACCTTCAACTGCCGAGATGCATATGCAGTCACTCTACCCTCCTGCATCAATGCCTCTCCAAGACCAACACATGAGGCATCACAATATACTGTGAAAGATCCCGAACCTGATGGCAATACAACATCGGTGCTGAAGTCAAGGCTGTCTTGAGATTCTGAAAGCTCGCCTCACACTCGTCCGACCATTTGAATGGGGAACCTTTCTGAGTCAATTTAGTCATTGGGGCTGCTATATATGAGAACCCCTCCACAAATCGACGGTAGTAACCCGCCAAACCCAAGAAGCTCCTAATTTCCGTGGCTGAAGTGGGTCTAGGCCAGTTCTTGACTGCCTCTATCTTCTTAGGATCTATCTGAATACCCTCTGCTGATACGATATGACCCAAGAAAGCTACTGAATCCAACCTGAACTTGCACTTTGAAAATTTAACATACAACTGACTATCCCTTAAAGTCTGGAGAGCTATCCGGAGGTGCTTCTCATGCTCCTCCCAACTGCGGAAGTATATTAGAATATCATCAATGAACACAATCACAAAGGAATATAGATAAGGCTTGAAAACCCGATTCATCAAGTCCATAAATGCCGCTGAGGCATTAGTCAAGCCAAAAGACATCACCAAAAATTCATAGTGCCCATACCTCGTCCGAAAGGTTGTCTTAGAGATGTCAGATGTCCTAATCTTCAACTGATGGTAGCGCGATCTCAAATCAATTTTTGAAAACACCCTGGCTCCCGGAAGTTGATCAAATAAATCATCAATTCTCGGCAACAGATACTTATTCTTGATAGTAACTTTGTTCAACTGTCGATAATCTATACACATCCTCATCGATCCATTCTTCTTCTTTACGAACAAAACTGGTGCACCTCAGGGCGGGACACTAGGCCTAATGAAACCCTTATCAAGAAAGTCTTGCAATTGTTCTTTTAATTCTTTCAATTCGGGTGGGGCCATCCAGTATGGAGGAATAGAAATGGGTTGAGTGCCCGGAGCCAAATCAATGCAAAAATCAATATCCCTATCAGGTGGCATCTCCGTTAGGTCTGCAGGAAATACCTCGGGGAACTCACGAACAATAGGCACCGAATCTATAGAAGAAGCCTCAGCATTAGAATCACGAACATGAGCCAAATAAGCCAAACACCCCTTCTCAACCATGCGACAAGCCTTGACATAAGAAATAACTCTACTGGAAGAATGACCAGGAGTCCCTTTCCACTCCAACCGAGGAAAACCAGCAAAGCTAAAGTAAGTGTCTTGGCGTGACAGTTCAAGATGGCATAATAAGGCGACAACCAATCCATGCCTAATATGACATCAAAATAAACCATGTCAAGAAGCAAAAGGTCCACATTGGTTTCAAGACCCTCAATAACGACCACACACGAGCAACACACACGATCTACAACAATTGTATCCCCCACGGGCGTAGACACATAAACAGGGACACTGAAGGAATCACGGGGCACAACCAAATACGAAGCAAAATAAGGTGATACATAAGAGTAAGTAGAACCGGATCAAACAGAGCTGAAGCATATTTATTGCAAACTGAAATGGTACCTGTGATAACAACATCGGAGGACTCCGCCTTAGGTCTGGCTGGAAATGCATACAATAGGGGTTGGGCCCCACCACCCTGAAACATCTACCTAGGACGACCTCTGACAGGCGGACCTCCACCTCTAGCGGGCTGGTCTCCGCCTCAGGTCTAGCTACCTGACCCCTACCCCTGGCTTAATGGGAAGGCGGTATGGCAGCTGGTGCCTATAGCACGAGCACCCTGATACTGAGGCTGACTACCCGACAATCTCGGAAAGGATCTCCGAATATGCCCATAATCCCCACACCCAAAGCATCCATCCTGATACTGTGGCTGTAAAAACTGAGACTGACCCTGACGAACCGGCTGACTAGGATAATAAATCTGAAGAGGGCGTGATCTGATAGGAGCTGGTGGGGCACTATAGGCTGGCTGAGTAGAAGGAGGCATATAAGAACCACGACCACCTGAGGTACCATGAGATGCATGAAGTGCTGAATGAGATGGACTGGAAGAATGGTCTCTACTAAAAGAAACCCCGCCTCCCGATGAGGCACCTCTGAATCCACCAGAATGGCGAGGTCTCTTGTTTGAACCCTGACCTACTAATCCGAGAACCACCTCAACTCTCCTGGCCACATTGGCCGCATCCTGGAAAGATATCTCGCTCCCTGTCTCCTTATCCATCTGTAATCTGATAGGCTGAGCAAGACCCTCAATAAATCTCCTAACCCCCTCTCTCTCTATGGGTATCAAAAGAGTAACATGACGAGCCAAATCCACAAAGCGAGTCTCATACTGGGTAACAGTCATGCCGCCCTGCTGAAGACACTTAAACTGACGGCGACGCTCCTCTCTAGTAGTGATAGGCAGGAACTTCTCCAAGAAGAGATGTGAAAACTGATCCCAAGTCAGAGTAGGTGACCCGGCTGGTCTAGTCAGTAGATAATCCGTCCACCATTTCTTGGAAGAACCGGTCATCTGAAAAGCAGCAAAATCGACCCTATTGGTCTCCAAAATACCCGTGTTCCAAAGAACCTCATGACAACTATCAATGTATTCTCGGGGGACCTATGAAGTGGCACTGCTGAAATGAAAAGGGAAAAGCTTGATAAACCTGTCCAATCTCCATAAAGCATCGGGGGACATAGCTGTCCCAGTAACGAGTGGTGCTGCAGCAACTGGCTGAACTACCCCAATTAGATTGGCTGCTGGGTTTTGAATCTGAGGAGTAATCTGCTCAGGAGTGTGGGTAGCAGGAGTCTGGACCCCTCCTCCAGCCCGGGATACGGCTGCTGCCACGGGGAATGCGCCAGTCTGGGCTACACTCTATATAAGGCCCACTAGTCGGACCAAAGCATCCGAAGCACCGGGGTAGCAATAAACCCATCTGAGACCTAAGGTGGTCTTGCTGGAATGGTCTGAGATGGAGCCCCCTCATCAATCTCTATATGGGGATCCGCAGCTGGAGCTGCTGCCTGAGCAATGGGCTGAGTCCTGCCCCGTCCTCGGCCTCTGGAACGACCTCTTCCTCTGCCCTTTGTAAGAGTTTAATCAGTATTTGGGATAACAAGAATCGTACGAGAGAGTAGAAATAAAGTGAACTTGCTCCTAACTTTATAGCCTCTGAGAGATAAGTACGTACGTCTTTGTACCGATCCCTCAGACTCTATTAAGCTTGTTCGTGAATTGTGAGACCTAGACAACCTAGTGCTCTGATACCAACTTGTCACGATCCAAATTCCCAACCGCCAGGATCGTGATGGTGCCTAACACCATACTTGCTAGGCAAGCCAATGTTAGAGGGTTCAACATTTGAATCAATTAAAACATATACGAAGCTTATTATAATCCAATAAGGATACCAACAATAATAATAAATGAAATGGTGTACTATACTGTGAAACTAATACTAATCTCTAGCTACCCAGGATTTGGAGTCACAATTCACGAACTACTAAAGAATACCACAAGTATTTGGCTGAAAGAAAATATATATATATATATATATATATATATTTTGAATGAATTAAAATAGTAGATAAATAATATGGAGAAGACTCCAGGAATCTGCGGACGCCAACAGATCTACCTCGTGGCTCCGTGCGAATATTCAGCTACTACTTGAAATCAACTCCGACCGGAACCTGGATCTGCACAAGAAGTGTAGAGTGCAGTATCAGTACAACCGACCCTATGTACTGGTAGTGCCGAGCCTAACCTCGACGAGGTAGTGACACTACGGCGGGGCATTTTTAATATAACCTGTATACAATGTTTAATAAAGCAACAAGGAAATACTAAACTAAATGAAATAGTAAGTTGCAGTAAATAAATAAATAACCCAACTATTTTTCCAGATCTCAGCTATAACCAATCCTTACGTGAATTTCCATGTTACAATTTAAATAACGGTAAAAGCAGAATATGAAGAACAACAAATAAAACAGTGGCTATTTCAGTTTCCATCATATAACCAGTAACAACATGAATATTCTTCCTTATTACTTCTTGTTTCGGCGTGCAACCTGACCCCACATGTCCACTCTTATTTCTCCTCAACATATATATCACCCTTATTCCTCCTATTGCGGCGTGCAACCCGATCCCACCTGTCCACCCTTATTACTCCTTTGCGGCGTGCAACCTGCTCCCACCAGACAATCACATTTCACCATTTATAATAAGGGTTTCACAATTTAGATCAAAATCCTTCACAATATTTATATCTCAACTAATGTAAACGGAAAGCTGTATAATTATGAAACATCACCAATTATTACTACACAACAAAACCAACCGGAATGTATCATGAAACACTGACCACCAGCTCAACCATTAATGTACCACAAAGAAGTTGAGGAACAATTAATATTTTTTCAAATAAGTGAACAATATATTTAATAAAACAAGTGGACAAACACAAATGGAAACATCAATAGTCATGAAACAATTAAGACAGGAACATAATAAATTGGAAACGGGGAAGGGAACATGCTAAACAGGTAATTTGGTGGTGCATAGGTACTCGTCAACTCACCTATACACCACACACATATAATTTCACATAGTATTTAAGTCGGGGATTCCTAATCCCTCAAGTCAAAGTTAGACCAAACGCTTACCTCAATCTCGCAGGCCACTCACTACTCAATTACAACTTTTCCTTTCGAATTCACCTCCAACTCACTCGTATCTAATCATAATTAGTTTAATATCATTAATTAGTGCTAAATGAACTAAATTTAATGCAAAATTTTGGTTTTCCTAAGTTTTTCCAAAAAAAAGTTAAAAATCGACCTCGGGCGCGCTTGGTCCAAACTCGGCGTTTGGACTAAATTCCGTTTACCCATTCACCCGCGAGCCTGAATATATAGTTAGTTTCAAAATCTGACCCCAATTCGAGGTCTAAATTCAAATTTTACAAAATTTTACCCAAACCCCCAATTTCTACCATGAAAACCCTTGATTTTTGATTGAAAAGTGATGAAAGACAATGGGTAATTCAAAAGAAAATAGTTTAGAATCGTTTACCAACACTTTGGGGAAGAACTTGTATATTAAAAATCACCTCTAGGTCTTTTTGATTTGGAAAATATGAAATAATGGCTTATTCCCGTGTTACTATTCTGTTTTTAATCGCTGGGCAGGCCTTCATCGCGTTCGTGATGGGCCTGTCGCGATCGTGGAGAGTTACGGCCCAATGGCCTTCGCGTTCGCGAGGTATAGAACGCGTTTGCGAAGCTTTGCTTCAGATGACCATCGCTTTCACGGCCCAGTGGTCGCGTTCGCAAAGAACCATTCGAGTCTTCCATCCCCAAGGCCCATAACTCAACGCGTTCGCGATAGCCTGGTCGCGTTCGCGAAGGGTAATCTCCCCAGTGCTTAGCGTTCACGACCAAGGTTATGCGTTCGCATAGAA
Source organism: Nicotiana knightiana (assembly GCA_005239525.1). Classification (NCBI taxonomy): domain Eukaryota; kingdom Viridiplantae; phylum Streptophyta; class Magnoliopsida; order Solanales; family Solanaceae; genus Nicotiana; species Nicotiana knightiana. The sequence goes on along the minus strand of ML377361.1, from coordinate 102,676 downwards.
CACAATGACCCCCAACCTTTTTACTCTTCGTGATTGCGGGAGAAGCTTCGCAATCGCGAAGAAGAACGAGTCAGTGCATCAGAAACAGTTATGACAACAAAAGTTTATAAGTCCGAAACACTCCGTAGCCTATCCAAAACCCACTCGAGCCCTTGGTGCTCCAAACCAAACATGCACGCAAGTTTAAAAATATCATACGGACTTGCTCGTGCGATCAAATCATAAAACTAACACCTAAAACTACGAATTTAACATCAAAACTCATGATTTTCTCAAAAACACTTCAAATTCACTATTTTTTTCAACCAAACGTCCGAATCACGTCAAATGAACTACGATTTCCACCAAATTTCACATAGAGGACTTAAACATTAGAACAAACCTGTACCGGGCTCCGGAACCAAAATACGGGCCCGATACCAATGAGTTCAAACATTAATTCATTTCTTTATCTCCTTTAAAATTCAGCATAACAATTTTCTTCAAAAATTCATTTCTAAAGCTAGGGACCTCGGAATTTAGTTTAGGGCATAAGCCCAAGTCCCATATCTTTTTTGCGGACCTTTCCGGACCGTCAGAACAAGGGTCCGGGTCCGTTTACTTAAAATATTGACCAAAGCCAATTAAAATTAAATTTTATCTCTAGAAATTACTATTTCTTATATTTTCACATGGAGGCTTTTTGGATTGACGCCCGGGTTGCGCACACAAATCGAGGTGAATAAAACTAATATTTTTAAGACTAATGAGCCCAAAATAATATCTTTAATCATAAAATGACCGTTTGGATCATCACACATATGCTCAAGGATAATACATTATCTTTTTCTGGAGCCAGAAATAAGATGATGAAAGTATCACTTAATTTTGTTGCTTTTTTGCATTGTATGTATTTAATTTAAGCATGAAGATAGTGACACAGTCAGCTTAAAGTATATGCTCGCCATTGTATATATTTATATATCTTCTATGTGTTTATTTTGTTAAATCAAATCAACTCAAAACTTATCCAAATTTTTGAATTAAAAAAATATATAGATTCAAAATCTTATTCAAGTTTTTAAATTGAAATAGAAAATTCCAAAGACGAAAAAACACCTTGATATTTCGGTGGAGTATAATGTCTGAGCTTATGCACATTTTTTATACGTATTATTGGATTAAATATTATATGAAATAATTATATAGGAATTTATAATAGGGGAAAATAATATAGAAAGAGGGGGTAGATATGGTGTGAGAGAATTTGTAGGTTGAATTTCTTTAAAAGATAAAATAAAAATAATAAATAAAATTAAACAATAAAATTATTTTTAGAAATAGTCATACAAGATAAAATTAAGTTACATTTCAGTAGTAATAGAAAACTATATTCATTGTATTATATTAAACTGGTAAGTTACTAAAAATTCATATTACAATTTAATAATACTTAGTAACGAATAATATAATTAGATAATCAAAGAACAAAAAAAGAACAAAATATAAATTTCATGGATAATGTTCAAAATATAAGCCTTATAATTAAAATTATGATGAGAAAAATCATACATATATTGTGATATAAACATAATTTAAATCATAATAAATAAAAAGTCATAAAGAAATAATCCTAAAATTGTTTTCAAGTGATAGAGTAAAATTAAATATATTAATTAAATTTCTCATACAAAAATTTTTATCTAATAAATAGAACTCATAATTTCATAATAATAAAATATAAAAATAATATATATAACACAAAATAATAATTAAAAATATTAGTAAATATTTTATAAAAGTTAAAGGCTTATCTTTTTATACTTTTGATGATTCAAAATTACAATTAAAACAAAAATTATATTATGGACACACAAAAAGAGGGGGATAAAGTTAATGTTAGGATATTTATACTATGAACTAATTAAAATTAAAAGATAAATAAATAATACTCAAAATAATAGACAAATTATTAAAATTGTTCGCGCATTGTGCGAGTTCTAACACTAGTTTAAGAAAACAATAGTATTACTTTATGTTTATTCCATAAATAACAATTGTTTTTTTTTTTTACAATAGTACCATATTGTAAAGATTATATTCACAATTAATGAGTTCACATAACGCACAAATCATGGGATTCCTCATAATTTTCATTTTTCTCTCTCCGAAGTGTGAAACCCTTGTTCGGTTTGTCTAATCTCCCCTATTTTTCTTATTGAGGTAATTTTATGGAGTGTTGAACCGGTTAATGCAATCTTACCGTCAAATCCGATATCGGTTTGTGTAGAGAGCGAGATTAATGAATATGTTGAAATGGTGAAAGTGTGTTTTTGGTGTTTGAGGGATTGTGGAGAAGAATATGTTGGAAAAAGAATCTTTCAAGTTTTACAAGAAGCAATATTTCTTGTAGTTATGAGAACACATCAAAAACTACCTAAGGCTGGAAAACCAAGTTACTATCCTTAGCAGGAATTTCTTATGAGGCTCTTGTTAGACGCCGTACCTTATTATTAGGATGTGTCGTAGTATATTCGTATGAGTTTGAAGGGATTATGTCTATTAGGAGATTATAGAGGGTTTTAGACATTATTATTATGAGACCCTATAAATTTATAATTTTGATACCGTTAGATATTATATTAGTGTGATATTTTTTTTCAAGTGAAGTATTTTAGTAAAATGTTTTATAAGTATAATTTTGGATAGTTACCATTATTACTATTATCGGATATGATAAATTATTCACCTAATACGAGAAAGTTTACGAGATTTTCTTTATTGTAAAGATAGAAATTATTTTATCACAAGAAAAGAAGGTTATCTTTTTACCATTTTAAGAGTTAAGCGTACGGAAATTAATACTCTTTATATGAGATTAGAAAAATTAAAAGTTGAGAAAATATATATATTTTTACATATATATTTAAATAATAATATATTTATTAGGTACTACATGACCATGATAGTATAATGTACAAAATATATAAAAAATAAATAAAATTTTAAATAATTTAAAATAATTCTTAATTATATTAGTAACTGATAATTATCTAAACACTATTTGGATAAGAACATCATGTGGCATATTTTAAATTAGCAACATTGTGACTATTACCTTCACTAAACTAAGTGACATGAATAGAAACGAGACATTAAAAAGGGAGAGTGGTGTGACAGTATGTAAAAGAAGGAAACAAAGATTTCAACTCTTTCCAATCACTTTATATGTAAGGAATTACTATATATTTATATAGTGTCTTGAGAGAGCACCATTACAAGGAGTTAGTGTTTTTAACTTTTTTTCATTGTAGAACTCCGCAACAAAATTTCTTTGATCAAACTTTGAATTAGGATTATTTTGAAGCACAAATGATTTTTAAATGAAGCTCTTTTCTCGTTTTCTTCATATATTTTTAGGAAGTTGAGACGTGGAAATGGAGGTGGAGTTACGGTCAAAATAAGTACAACATCGTCTTTCTTCCATTTTTTAAGGATATTATTCATGGATACAAGTAGAAATTTGGTGACAAAAGTATACTAAGGCTAATCTTTCATTCTTTTGGCATGATCCAAGGAATGATACATATACGATATTCCATAAATGGTTCTATTCTTAGCAATTAAGGATGTCTATATTATTCATTCCCATAAAGTAATATTCAAGCATGTCTAAGTACATATCTAGTTCCCTATTGAGGTATTTGATAAACATGTTAAGGTTTATAATATAGTGATACATGCATCTTCAAGCATTTACCACCGTGCTATGGCCGGTTGGGCAGTTACTTCCAGTTGGGCAGTTATGTATCATTATTTACCACTGGTTCGACAATTATGTATCATTATTTATCACCGGTTAGGCAGTCGTGCATATACATTTACCACCGTGCGAAGATCGGTCGGGCAGTCATGCATTTACCACCGTGCGAAGGTCGGTCGGGCAGTTACCACTGATCAGTTGGGCAGTCATGCATCATACGATAAAGATAATAGTCTCAGAGGGAAGTATTATATATATCTATATATATATATGTTTCGGTTCTGCCTTACATACTCAGTATATTATTTGCACTGACGTCCTTTTGTTGGGGACGTTGCATTCATGCCTGCAAGCATAGATAATTAGTTTGACAAGCCCTCATAGTAGATGAGATTGGCATTCAGTGAAGCATCGATAAGACTCCACCTCATTCGGAGTGCAGCCGAGTCTATGATTCTTCGTGTCAGAGTTTTTCTATAGATTTATGGGTAGACCGGTACTCTGTCCCATTTGATGTCAAATAATCCTAGAGGCTTTGTAGACATATGTTCATTTTGTACAGTATGTTAGAGGCCTTGACGGCCCATATGTATTCATGTTTTAAGAACGATAGTTTATTGATACAGTGTTGCCCAATTATAATTATATATTACGAGTTATGGCCATGTTGACCCATAATAGTTGCAGAAGAAAAAAATGAGTTACAAATTAAAGTGATTCGCTTGGACCAGTACGACATCGGATGCCAGCCACGCCTCCCCAAATTTGTAGCGTGACAGCTCTACCAATAATCACAAAAAGATTCACCTTGTGAATCGGAAGACTACCACTTCCCCGAAAAAGAATGGTCGACTTGGTATCCCGAAACTCCTCCACAAGAACAAATCACTTCTAACTAGCCTCTATTGGAGATTTCGTATCTCACCCTCTTATCCTTGGGCGTCCACACTCAATAACAAATATAGGAATATACACTCTACTAATTCTCGTACCAATCACTCTTATATTTGGAGACACCTTACAAAAATTGCTACTTTTGGTTGCAAAGGAATAAGTTGGAACATTGTTAATGATCTTCGCATAAATTTATGGCACGACCACTGAATTACAACTCGTATATGTGTCCTTGTTAAATGGGAAGCACCGCCTCCATGTCACGTTAAATTAAATATAGATGGTGCCTTTGATAACACAAATTTGACATGAGGAATAAGTGGAGTGTTTAGAGACTCCAATGGCGTCTGGCTACATGGGTATACACAATATTTACATCATACGGATCCCTTACATGCAAAAATCCTTGTACTTTTTATGGCCTTTGCATTGCTATTACCCACAATTATTAATTATTGATAGTGAAAAGCGATTCACAGGTATTAATTGCACTCTTGTCACATGGGAACAAAAAATACTCACCTATTTTACATGCTTGCAGGTCGATGCTACTTAAACTGCAAGTGTCAAAGATCACCCACACATTCAGGGAGGGTAATGGCGTGGCCTCAACAAAGCGGATCCGATGCTTTACTTTTTGAANCCCCCCCCCCCCCCCCCCCCCCCCCCTTTTTTTTTTCCAAGTACTTAGATTTTGATGTAACTGGGGCTGTAACCATGCGTTCATCCCCCCACCATGTACTCTTCTACTTAAGTTTTTAATGCAAAGCCTTTCATTAGCAAAAAAAAAGAACCTCAGATCTAGATGTCTCTCAATTTCAGAGATAATATTGTTAGCTTGGATGGAGAAAAAAGATTTTTTATTTTGTTTTGCTTTTGTTCTATCAGGAAGAAGGATGTTTGACTTACTTGTGTTTGTAATCATTTAAAAGTTCCAAGAAGAAAAAAGGTCTTTTTCTTACATCCTTTTCCATTCTTTAATGTGTAAGCTAAATCAAAGATTGGAATTTTATATTAAAGTGGTTTCTATCGAAGAAGTGTATTTTGTTATTCCTGGTGGAATAACAAGTTGAAATAAATTATGTGTTATACCTTCAGTTTACTTTAAATATACTATTAAAAGATGTAACATATATGATATAATACATGTATATAAACAAAATGTTACAACCCGAAATGTCGTTTTGAGTACTAGTTCTCCTTTTTGTATTTTGAGACCTTTCATAATTCTATCTGATGATTTATGACTTGCGTGCATGGTCCAAGTCGATTTCCAAAAAGTTTATGTCACGACCCTAATTTTTCCTCCAAAACACGTCGTGACGACACTTAGTCTCTACAACTAGGTAAGCCTAACAATTTACAGAAAATACCAATAATGGAAGCAACGCTTAAGATCTAACTGCAGTGGATACTGGATAACCAATAACAATGACGCTCAACAAGTACAATAACCAAAACACTAACGTACACATCTTTTCCAAAACCCCGGAACATCATGAGTTACAAGCTACAGAAAGAAAATAGTATCTCTGTACACCAGAGGCTAATAAGAGAAAAATACATAAAGTGTTTGACACGGGGAAGAATAGAAGGGGACTCCAAGGTCTGCGGACGCGACAGATATACCTTGAAGTCTTCAAGTTGTCTCAAACTCACGGATAATGCTACTTGTTGATACCCAATTTTTTCTCAAACTATTTTAAAATTTGCATATATACCTTCAAAATCACTCTTTATAATAACTGGTATTTTTCTGTAATTTTTCATATTTTTATTAAATTCTTTTGCAATTTATTCAGTATTTTTATATTCAATAATTATTCATAAATTATATTATAAATAATTTTAAAATATTTTCCAGCTCAATATATCATTTTTAATCCTATTAGGAATTGATTATTTCACAAATTAGTCAATTTGGCATTATTTGGCCATAATTACAATAATTTTGCATCTATGGCCTAATTGTACATTTTATACCATTTAAATCAATAATTATTCATTTTATATTTTTTATATTAATTAATTACCTTAATTCCACCTATTTAAGCTTAATTTAATTTTATGAAATTATTAGCTATTTCTATTAATTATTTATCTATCTAATTGGGTATTTAACAATTAGCCCCTCCCTATTTAAATTATAGCCCAATTTTAATTCAATTTCAGCCTATTGAAACCAGCCCAATTACATAACCCAATACCCAAGCCCAATCCCTATCCTACCCGACAAAATCCCCCTATGCAATCTGAGCCGTTGATTATTTCAAATCAACGGCTCAGATCTCCCCCTTCCTAATTTAACCCCTAATGACTACCCCTCCCCATTCATTTCCCCCGTTCCCATTCTCTCTCAACCGTCTCTCTATCTCCCTCTCTCTATCTCTGGTTCTCTCTAGAACCTTCCACATTCCATCTTCTCCGGCCATCTCTCTCGCCGGAAATCATGACCTCTCATCACTCATGGCCTATATCTCACCCCATGCTAGTTTGACACTGCCCTGAGGCCCTCAAGTGAACTTGAAGCGGTTCAACTCCTTCCTATGGTCCTTCATGCCATTTTACGGCTACCCATGGCCGTCCGAGTAAGGTTCTTACACTTTCCGGTGGAAACCGGTAAACCTTGAGCTTTTCTCTCCTCTTTGGGTTCTCTCTTCGAAACCCTAACTTCTAAAACCTCAGATCTTTCTAGATATGTAACAGATCTATACATATTTCAAGTCGTTTTGATGTTTTCTTTAAGGGTTTTCCATTTTTCCTAAAATGATTTTTGTTTTCCAACTAGGGTTTCTAAAAAACCTTTCTGCAAAAACGATTTCTTCAAGTTTAAGGGTTCTTCTGAGATTCTTCTCGTATTTTTAAACGATTTCTGTTAAAATCTCTTTTTCATAGTTTATTATGTTAAAATTTTAGTTTTAACACTGTATTATAATCTTAGGTTTATCTTTATTGATCTACTCTTTTGATTTGTATATATGTCTGTCTCTTATGAATACGTCCTGAGTTTTCTATGATTTTTATCCTATTTTTGCTCATTAGGTTTCTTGATTTTGGCTTCTTCTGCTTATGCTGTAGTTGCTCTGTTTAATCCCTCTAGTTGTTACTGTTTTGTTTAGATGAATCTCTAATCCTATGTGATTTTTTGCTGCTACAGTCATTGGGGTTTCTGACTCTTTGATTCTCCCTGTTATATCATGTTCGTTTGTTAATCCCTTTAATCATCTACTGTGTGCTAGTATTGAATTCCTGATTCTAAGTGATTTTTACTTGAATCTCTGATTTTTCTGTCCTATTGTGTGTTTACTTCGTGTACTCATAGGAATCATCATTAATCCTGTTTAAACCCCTAATTTCCTGTAACTGAACCTCTCATTGATCTTTTGTGATGATTTCCTTACTGATTTACAACCTTTAAATTATTTCCTTGCCTTATTTTGGTCAACTATGCTGTCATACAGATCCTTATGCTGTTTCCTTAAGTGGAATATTCTGAACCTAGTCTCAATTGGATTCTTGTACCGTTTTGAAATCGTTTCCTTATATGTTATATGCATGTCAGATATGGGAACTTTCCTTATTTGTTATTTTCCTACTAACTGTTTGAACTTAACCCCTTCAATTAAGGGATGCCTATACTCATTTTGCATTGATTGATACTCAGTCCCTTAATTACGGGTTAACTTTGATTCCTACCTTATTTACCATCTGTTGTCAAACTATATATATACACTACTCTTTCATTAAGCAGGACATGAAGAACTAATCTGTTCAACTCTCTCTCTCTCACAACTAAAACTTGCTCTCTATTCTCTCTTCTGTGCTACTTGCTACTATTCCAAGTTAGCCGGCTGCAAGCCAAGGCTAACTACTGTGCCTCTCCTATTTCTGCTTTGTGTTTCTGCTTTCTTCACTCCACTGGTATGTTCTAATTCATATTTCATTCCTCAAACCAACATGTTTCTATTACTGTTGCAATTTATTGTGTTTCTAATCTGCTTCTATTTACTATTCTGTTGTTCAATATGTAACTAAGATCCTGAATCCCTTCTACCTATTAAGTTATGATTTACTTGTCAATGACCAGCATGTTTCTGTATGCTTAGCACATGCTTCTTATGTGAATCCCCATGCCTATGATTGGTACGTTAGTGATCATAGTCTTAGCTATTTGGTCCTGTTATGTTAATCTAATTCGGTACTTTACTGTACCCCTGATCCTCTGAACCCTTAGGAGCTTCTGATTGCATGCCTATATGTGTTTCTGCCTGCTACATACTTAACCTTACTTGCTCTGTATTTGTCCCTCAAATCCCATTACCCCTGCTTGTGATTGTTGGACTATTCCTGGTCCTTTGTGTGATGTTGAACTTGGTGTTCCTGCCCCTTTTGGTGGTTACTTCTTTGTTATAAAACTCTTCCAATCAAGTTTTCCTCTTCAAAACTGTTTCCTCACTTACCCTTTTAAAAACTGTTTTCTTACTTAACCTTTTCAAAACTATGTCAAGCACTCTCACATATACTCTTAAAAGTCTAGGTTCTGCCCCTCTGTGTGAGCATTGCCTGGGGACCCTTGAGCTCCCTCTGAACTTTGACACACAGAGGCTGGCCATTCCATACTGCACTTACTCTATCTTGGCTATGAAATCTGGGTGTGAGCACTGCCCGGGAGCCCTTGAGGTCCTTAGGGAATCCTGACACACCCAGATTATTAGAAAGGTTGTGAAATAATACTTGGCATTGAGGACCTGGATACCTGAGCCTATTCTGTAGGCTCCCTATAGTTAACTTCTTATTTTTCTTCTATTTCAGCCGTGTAATTCATATCCCTTGGTCTGTAATAATTAATTGTAAACAACTCTGGGGTCGGATAGTGAAAATGGGTGGCTGATATGTATGTTGTAGTATAATTAAGGGTAGAGACCATGTTTCCAGATTTGTTTTCTATGCGCAACAACATCCATGTTTAGGTACAACATGCCGTGCATTAGATATCATGCTACTTAGGCTCATATATACTGCTTTTCCTTTCAGCATGTCATCATTCGTTTCCCTCACTTAGAGATTCTGCCTATAGGACAAATAATTAAGTATATTGCTATTATGTGATTCTGCTCATATAAACGTGTTCTGAAACTTCATTAGAAGTCCTGTCCTAGGATAAATAATATTAACCGCAATCATGTCTCACTATGACTACGCACTTAGAGATCCCGTTTCTAGGTGAACAACATTAAACATATATCACCTATGCTATTCCTCAAACTGTGCATAATGTTGTGATTCTAGGTGCATTTAGAAATCATGTTTAAGTTATTATGCATCATGCTGCATTGGACATCATGCTATAGGATCGTACTCATTTAAATGCACTTAGTCTAAATACAGATATCTAAAATAGTTCCCTATTCTAAACAACTGGTAATTAGTCCTTGCACATCTTCAATACCTAGAATTGCATGTTATTAGCTATAAACAACCTAGAGTCGTTAACAGATTTGAATAATTGTTGCATCTTATCCTCCACCTAGGCAAGCCTTAGGTAATCAACTTAAAAAATAAAATCAGAACTGTCTTTGTGATCATATTTAACTCTTAGCATGCCTAAAACCAGTAGGCAAGCCTGATTAAGACTTCCTCTCTGAGTTATGCAATAAATCTGTCTTTGTGTTATCACCTAGATACCATGCTTTAGGATTCTGAATTAATATGGACCTTAGTTGTGTATGAGAGATGCTGTTTATGTGTACTGTGTGTGGAGGAATATTTGAACCTTTATATGCTTTCCATGCTTTCCCTTTATCTGCAGTCCCACTTGTTCTGTTATCTGTCGCCCTAGAATTTTTTCCTTTAAAACCTGAGGGTCTGCCTAGCACCTCCCTTTAGGATAGGAGTCCTAATTTCCTCTGGGACTGATAGGAAGGGACGGGAAATAACATGCATTAGCGGTCGAGACCAACACTCGATTTAGTTGCTTTCACGGGGTGGGAAAGGGTAGAATATGGATATGATGCCCGATGCGCTAATACCACGTGTAGCCCCTCTTCGAGGAGTGATTACCAGGTATTGCATTGATGTGATCCATATTATTATAAACCTAGGATACCTTTTATATGATTAGATTGTAATGTTTTCAAAAGCTAATTTTCTTTACTATTTTCAAACATCCGCATGCTTAAGACTTAAATCCCCTCTGATTTGAGCCTTTACTTGTTATTTTCTAATTGTACAAATTCACATAAACCATTTGGCCGGGAACCACACTTGTGGATCCTGAGGGGTGCCTAACACCTTCCCCTTAGGATAATTTCAAGCCCTTACCCAATCTCTGGTTAGCAACGTAGTTGTAGTTGAACCCCTTAGGTGCCCTAACGCACTGTTAAAATAGTTAGGTGGCGACTCTTCAAAATATGCAAACCCCTTTCCCAAAAGGAACGAGTTGTCTCAACCAATGTCATAAACCCTTTTCAACCGACCCTGAAAGGAGCGCTCAGGGAAGAAGGGAGGCGCGACAGCATTGCGACTCTGCTGGGGATATCCAAGCTTTTATCATTTCAAATTGTTTCTTGAATTTGTGCCTTTATTTTTAAATACCCGCACCCTTTCCTTTTCCCTGTACATGCAATTAATTGTTTACTTCAGGTATTTACTTTTCTTCAAAGACGAAACTGACATGTCTCTTTGTTTTCTTTTGTAACTGCTTTAAATCATTACTGCTTTTTTTACCACTTTCTTTAACGTGCAAATACGTGACAACTTGTTTTAATACTTATTACATAATCATGCTCAACATTCGTACTCCACTCGTGCCAAAAAAAATACTATAGCAACGCTTGATGAGTGGTTGCGCTCTTCCTATATTATTACCAACTAAATTTGGAAAGGCTTATTTGCGGTAAAACTAGTCGATCAGCGGTGTAGTCGACGGTTCCGTTCCTTTCCGCCTTCAGTTTTCCTCTCAAGGGTACCGGTCAAAAACCCCATAGAAACCTTACTCTGTCGCACTATTTCATGCATCATGGTCAAACCTAGTCGAGCTAAGTGTCGTCCGCACGATAGCTTTTAAGATAGCCTTATCCAAAAGTCCACGGGGTTTCCCTAAACCCAAACGGACGCCCTCACGTTTTGTGCATTTATTTGGAGAACTAAATGCTTCCTGCTAATTATTGATGATAAATAGTCGAGTCTGGTGGGGGTAAGGGCCTAACCTTATTTGCTTTGCAGAAAAATGAGGCACGAAGTCCCAGATTTGGCATGGTCTCCAATATCCACCCAAGACTTTCGAGTTGGTGGGAGGATCTGCACTCTAGCGACAAACCTATCGTTAGGAAACACTTGGGTAACCTTCCATCTCTCCTGGAAATCCAGCCTAAAAAAATTATAATAGAGGCTGCTACCCTGTTCTAGGATCGTGAAAGGTCTGTGTTCCGCTTTGGGAACATCGAAATGACGCCTTTGATAGAAGAGATAGGAGGGCTGGCTAACCTAGTATGAGAAACTCCAGGGTTGTTGATTCCGGAGAACAACACATGCAAAAGTTTCCTCAAATGATGGGCCTGAAAAAGGACGCAGAATTGGTATGTTTGGAGGATTCGTACATTCCTTTTGACTACTTGTATGAAAGGTATGGCTACAACAAATCATACCGTACCTACCATGACGAGTTTGCTATCATCTCTCTGGGACACGTCCATCGCCGAGTGTTCGTGTTTATGGTTTGCTTTTTGGGTTTGATCGTGTTCCCGATGAAGAAGGAAAGGATCCATACCAGGCTAGCCATGGTAACTAAGACCATAATGGAAGGGGAAGATGGGCAAGACTTCAACATTGTGCCCATGATCGTTGCAGACATATATCGGGCCTTAGAAAGGTGTCAACAAGGAGCAAAGCATTTCGAAGGTTGCAATTTATTACTTCAACTTTGGCTTATGGAACATCTCCAAAGAGGCGAATACCGAAAGCGAATGAATTACCCAAAGCGAATGAATTATATCCCCGACATGTTCGCTCAGCCCTAAACTGCCGAGGGATGGGTTGAGCTTTTTGATAACTTGACTGAAGAGCAGGTTTAATGGATGTTTGAATGGTTTCCGACGGATGAATTCATCATTCGATCCCGAGACGCATCATTTCTAATACTGATTGGTCTAAGGGGGACATACCCTTAATTCCCTCTTCGAGTTATGAGGCAAGCAGGAAGGAAGCAAGTCATCCCTAGGGTCGAGAAGATGAGCCATCTTCGAGATGACTTTCAAAATAATGACAGTCCTCACAAGTGCCAAGCTCAACACCTGTGGCACTGCAAGATTATACTTGGGAAGGACACCATCGAGCCAGACATATATCGTTCCGGTTGTACCCCTTTCTATCTTGGTTGGTTAGAAGAGGATTTGAGTGGCCAGAGCAAGCCAGGGTACGTCCAAGGTCACAGTGTTATAGATGAAAGAGCCGAGGCACAACTCAAATACAACCAACTGCGCAAAAAGATCCGGGAATATGAGGATGACCACCACAAGATACATGAGTCTAACAAGAAACTGATCGAGGAATGGAAGGACATGGTTATCAACGCCAACAAGAGGCTGGGGTACTTGGAACGAGGTATAGTCGAGCTGGAAGAAAAGTTCATGAAAAGAGTCAAAGGTTGTCAGAAGGCTGAGGGAGCTACAGAGGGATACCTAGCCAGAACCTACCTGTTGCTAGGACTTCACAAGCTGGGAAAATTGTACAAGGAAAACAAGAATGCCGAGTCTGGGGAAGGTCCTTCTGGGACCAAGTAGATAGGAATGTCTTTATTTTTCTATCAATGTAATAAGGCCAACGGCCATTAGTGACTTATATTTTTATCTATCGTTTTGGGATTTGTCTATTTTTTTTTATCAATAAAATGAGGCATTTAGAATTTTAAGTTCTCCAATCAATTTGTCGCTAGGCCTACCTCGGGCACAAAGAGGTTCCCAACTTAGGACGCACTTTACATTTCTGCATTATGTGTTTAAATACCGCAATATTATTTTCATAATTCTCACTGACTTGGTTACCTTTTGTTTTTATTTCTTTTCTTACTCCCCTCACCAAAGGTTAGTTCGGGCATTCTGGCATCATCAGCCTATTGCACAAGATCCAAAGTCCCTCCACCTACTCCTCATCCTAGTCCTCCTAAGGGCAAAGAAAAAGGCAAAAGTAAGATGGAAGAGTTCAGCGGCACCAGAAAGGAGAATATGATTGAACGGGTAGAGGCCACTGATGGCCGAGGTATTCAGGTCCTGCATGAAAACATGTCACCACTTGAACAGAAATTGCTGAAGTTTCAAGAAGAACTCGATTAAGTCCGGAATCTGGCCAACTTGTCATTTTCCCTCAACGTCCCCGACGTCAACCTTCCAAATGCTCAAAACCCCGCACCTCCACAAAATATCCCAAGACAGCAAAATCATCCCGCACCTCACCATCACGTCACTCCCCCAAAGAACCAATCTCTCCCGACGCAGTGCAATGCTTGCCACACCTCAAATAACACTCCGCTACTCATCCTAGAACCTCAAAACCCCACAAAGGACCATTTCCACACCTATAACAATCCCATCTATGTGGAAACCGTGACCCACTCCACTCCGCCTACCTCATAGGCATCCGAGTCTGACGAAAAGGATTTACTTATCAAGAACCTGGCCGAGGAACTTAAGAAACTGACCAGCTGAGTCCAGGGTGTTGAAGGAACCAAGGGAATTGAAGGATTGAATTATGCAGACCTTTGTATCCAACCTGATGTCGAACTGCCCGAGGGATACAAACCTCCAAAGTTCGAAATGTTTGACAGTACTGGTGATCTGAGAGTCCATCTGAGGACCTATTGCGACAAATTGGTTGGCATTGGGAAGGATGAGAGAATCCGCATGAAGCTGTTCATGAGGAGTTTGAAGGGAGACGCACTGTCTTGGTACATCAGCCAAGACCCCAAGAAATGGTCGAACTGGGTAAGTATGGCGTCTGATTTTATGGACAGGTTTAGATTCAACACAGAGAACGCACCATATGTGCTCTATACTAAAAATTTGAAGAAGAAACCCACAGAAGCCTTTCGCGAGTATGCTACTCGTTGGAGGTCCGAAGCAGCTAAAGTCAGACCTGCTCTAGAGGAAGAGCAGATGAACAAGTTCTTTGTCCAGGCTCAGGACCCGCAGTATTATGAACGGTTAATGATGGTTGAAGGCCACAAGTTCTCCGACATCATCAAATTGGGTGAGCGGATTGAAGAAGGTATTAAAAGCGGTATGGTTACAAATTTTGCAGCCTTGCAAGCCACTAACAAGGTTTTACAGTCCGGTGGTGTGTCTAAGAAGAGAGACATGGGAGCCGTAATGATTGCACAAAGAGCCAAGTCCCCAGTCAAATACCAAACTTATCCAACACCTCCACTCACATACCAGCCAACCCCGAATTACCAAGAACCCTCACCAAATTACCAGGTACCCTCACCAAACTACCAAGCTCCACCACATTCCTACCAAGCTCCACCGCCCACATATCAACCTGCTTCGCCCAGGTACTCATAACCCGCTCCCGTTTACCACACTTATAATTACCAGCCATCCCATTACCAATCACCCCCTGCACGCCAAAACTTCCCTAGACCTCGTCCCAATTTTGATCGCCGCCCTCCAAAGCAATACACCGCCATAACCGAGCCCATTGACCAGCTGTATGAGAAGCTCAAAGCTGCTGGTTATGTCACACCTATCCCTGCTGCCACCCCTGAGAACCCTTCTCAGTGGATTAACCCAAACAAATACGGTACCGTTCCGGCATGAAAGGACACACCATCGAAGAATGCCGCTCTCTGAAGGACAAAATACAGGCTCTCATTGACAACAAGATTATTGTGGCAAAAGACCCCGCTCCAAATGTCCGCGACAATCCTTTTCCAGACCATAAGGGTAGAGGTATCCATATGATTGAAATAGAAGATGATTGGGATCCCGAGGGATCAATCGGGTTGATCGCAGAAGGCGATGACCCATAGAAACCCGCAATCACTCTCAAAACGATCATAGTCCAGATTCAACCATCTGAGGACGCTGAGGTGAATATGTCTATACCATTTGAGTTTGAAGCAGCGCCACCTGCAAAGTCACCAGTGCCAACTAAAGTTGAGTTTGTATCTCCAGCAAATGTACCGGCACTATTCGACGTCGTAGTCTTGCCACCCCGAACACACATTTCGTTAGAAGTAAGGATGGCCGCACCAACTCCGGTGGCAATGTCAACCACGCCACCATTCTATTCAAATGCTATCCCTTGGGACTACACAGACGAGGCGAGAAGGAAAGGTAAAGTCAGGTCTGAGGAAGCTGTCGCAGCACAGGGTATGCCGAGAACCGGTAGGGTCTACACCCCTGAGCATCTGGCCGAGTCAAGAAAGCAGGCTGCCAACCGGCCTCCCCTTATCAAAACAGGTCCCGACGACCTTTGGAGAAAGGTACAGGCTAAGGAGTATTCAGTCATCGACCTGCTGAAGAAGACACCGACACATATATCCATCCTCTCTTTGCTGCAAAATTCTGAAACACACAGAAATGCTTTATTGAAAGTGTTGAGTGAAGCATATGTTCCAAACAACATCACTAGCAAGGAAATGGCCAATATGGTAGGTCAGGTACTGGAGACTCATAAAATCACTTTTCATGAGGACGAGCTACTACCTGAAGGATTGGGGCACAACAAAGCACTGCACATCATCGTGCAATGCGAAGATCATTTCATCACAAAGATCTTGATCGATGGAGGTTCCAGTCTTAACATCTGTTCGTTGATAACACTCAAGAAATTGGGTAAAGGGATACATGAGATAAGGGATAGTGCGATCATTAAGAAAGCCTTCGACGGTTCTCAGAGGTCCACCATGGGGGAGATCAGTCTATGTCTGCAGATGGGACCGACTTGGTTCAAAGTGGATTTCCAGGTGATAGATATGCCAGCATCCTACAACCTATTGTTGGGAAGACCCTGGATTCATGCTTCTGGGGACTTAGCATCAACGCTACATCAGGAGGTAAAGTTCGAGTGGAACCACCAAGAGGTGATTATTCATGGCGACAGTAGCGACCCTATTTATAGTCGTTAAACTATTCCGGTGATTGACGAGAAAATGAAGATAGGTGGGGGAACTTACCACATTGAGCGGGTCAATCCTATCGACAAGGACAAGTGGTGGGATAGCAAGATTGAGAGCATCCTGAACTGGAGAGGATATGAGCCAGGCAAAGGGCTCGGTAAGAACCTCCAAGGGATCACAAAGCCTATAAAACTTAAGAAACATGGTACAACTTTCGGTCTGGGGTATGAGTACACTTGGCAGGAATTCAACGACTGGTCGCCACCTTGGCGCGGTCCCTATTACCCTTTGGAGAAGCCGATACCTCATCTTGAGCAGACTTTCAAGCAGGCCGACATTATTTACGAATCAGACGAAGAAGAAGCACTTGCAGCGATGAGAAATTTGTTCCTATAGGATGAGGATATGGATTGCTGTGTTGTTCTCGAGGAGGAGGGGGAGGAAGGCCCTTCCATACATACTGTAATCAAGGGGACATATCTCAAGAACTGGTCTATCAAGACGACCAAAGCCCGACGAGCCTCGGGGTAGCAAGGCTAAAAAAAGCATTATTTACTGTTTTATTTACTAAATGATTTTCCTTTTCCTGTATTTTTCAATTTCTACAATAAGATCTTCAATGTTCAAAACAGTTATTCAATCCATCAAAGAATCTTCTAAATTTCTCTTACGAATCCGATATTTATTGCTATTGTCTTTTCTCATTACTTTATTTATACAGTATTAATATTACTTGTCTTGATGAACCGATGACTGTGACATGCAATAAGACAACGCGGCAAACAGACATTGATTCAGAAGAAGACGACATACCTGACGAGATTGTCAAGGAAGTTGAGAACTTTGAGAACAGACCTAACTCCAACCTGGACGAGACTGAAGTTATCAACCTCGGGGATTTAGAAAACGTCAAGGAGGCTCAAATCAGCATTCATTTGTCACCATCAGAAAAGAAGGAATACACAGAATTTCTAAAAGAGTATGAGGACGTATTTGCATGGTCGTATGATGACATGATTGGTCTAAGTACGTCTATATTGGCTCACAAATTGCCAAACAATCCAATGTGTCCACCGGTTAAACAATAGCTCAGAAAGTTCAAACCCGACATGAGTTTGAAAATCAAAGAAGAAGTTACCAAGCAGATCAACGCCAAAGTTCTCCGGGTAGTGGAGTACCCGACATGGTTAGCCAACATTGCACCTGTGCCAAAGAAGTACGGGAAGGTCAGAGTCTGCGTCGACTACCGGGATCTCAACCCGGCCAGTCTGAAAGATGACTTCCCCTTACCAAATATACACATTCTGATTGACAACTGCGCCAAGCATGAATTGCAGTCCTTCGTTGATTGCTTCGCCGGTTATCACCATATTTGGATGGATGAGAAAGATGCTGAGAAAATGGCATTCATCATGCCATGGGGAGTGTATTGTTATAAGATGATGCCATTCGGCCTAAAGAATGCAGGGGTCACCTACATGAGGGCCAATACCACCATATTCCATGACATGATTCATAAGGAGATCGAGGTGTACGTGGACGATGTCATTATCAAATCAAAGAAATCTGCTGATCACATGGAGAATTTGGGGAAGTTCTTCAATAGATTGCGAAAATACAATCTGAAACTAAACCACGCGAAGTGTGCATTCGGGGTTCCTCCTGGGAAGTTGCTGGGGTTTATTGTAAGCCGCCGGGGAATAGAATTGGATCCGTCAAAAGTCAAAGCCATTCAAGAACTACCACCACCAAGGAACAAGAAAGATGTGATGAGTTTCTTGGGGAGGCTTAATTACATCAGCCGGTTTATAACACAGTCTACAATCATATGTGAGCCAATCTTTAAGATGCTGAAGAAGGACGCTGCGACCAAGTGGACCGATGATTGTCAAAAGGCTTTCGACAGAATCAAGGAATATTTTTCAACACCGCCAGTCCTAGTACCGCCTGAGCCAGGAAGACCTCTATTACTCTATCTTGCCGTGTTATATGGAGCTTTCGGCTGCGTTCTGGGGAATCATGATGAAACGGGAAGGAAGGAACAAGCTATTTATTACCTCAGCAAGAAGTTCACTCCATATGAGGCCCGATATTCTCTATTAGAGCGTACCTGTTGTGCTCTAACTTAGGTCGCCCAAAAGTTGAGGCATTACTTCTGTGTCTACACAACATATCTCATATCAAGGATGGATCCATTAAAGTACATCTTTCAGAAGCACATGCCCATTTGCAAGCTAGCTAAGTGGCAAATCCTGCTGAGCGAATTCGACATTGTTTACATGACTCAGACGGCAGTTAAAGGACAAGCTCTGGCAGACCATCTTGCTGAGAATCCCGTAGACGGAGGATACGAACCCCTGAAAATATATTTTTCTGATGAAGAGGTAGCATTCATAGGAGAAGATATTGCAGAATCCTATGATGGTTGGAGGATGTTCTTTGATGGAGCAGCAAACTTCAAGGTAGTCGGTATTGGAGCAGTCCTAGTATCAGAGACCGGTCGGCATTATCTGATATTCACCAAATTCAGGTTCCCTTGCACCAACAATATGGCCGAATATGAAGCCTGCATCTTGGGGCTTAATATGGCCATTGACATGAACGTCGAGGAGCTGTTAGCAGTGATTCAGACCTATTGATACATCAAGTACATGGAGAATGGGAAACAAAGAATTCCAAGATACTGCCGTATCTGCACCACGTACAGGAACTAAGAAAGAGGTTCAAAAAGATAGAGTTCCGGCACGTCCCCAGAATCCAGAATGAGTTCGCCGACGCATTAGCTACTTTGTCCTCAATGATCCAGCATCCGGACAAGAATTTCATTGACCCTATTCCTATAAAGATCCATAATCAGCCAGCTTACTGTGCCCATGTCGAAGAAGAAGCAGACGGAAATCCTTGGTTTCATGACATCGATGAGTACTTGGCAAAATGAGAATACCCCGAGCTTGCAAATTCCACTAAAAAATGCACACTTCGGAGATTGTCCAACAATTTCTTCCACAACGGAGGAATCCTGTATAGGAGGACTCCCGATTTGGGAGTATTAAGGTGTGTTGACGCAAAAGAAGCATCAAAATTGCTGGAAGAAATTCATGCTGGGACCTGTTGCCCACATATGAACGGTTTTGTTCTTGCAAAGAAGATACTCCGAGCTGGTTACTTTTAGATGACTATGGAAACGGATTGCATCCAGTATGTTCGAAAGTGCCACCGCTGCCAGATAAATGGGGATATGATAAAGGTGCCTCCAAGTGAGCTCAATGCAACAAGCTCACCATGGCCGTTCGCCGCCTGGGGCATGGATGTTATTGGAACAATCGAGCCTGCCGCCTCCAACGGACACAGGTTCATTCTGGTAGCCATCGACTATTTCACCAAATGGGTCGAAGCGGCCTCTTACAAAAAAAAATAACTAAGAAAGTCATGGCCGACTTTGTCCGCGACCGCATTGTTTGTCGGCTCGGAGTTCCCGAGTCAATCATCACCGACAATGGTTCTAATCTCAACAGTGACTTGATGAAAGCTATGTGTGAAACTTTCAAGATCAAATACAAAACTTCCACAGCATACAGACCTCACATGAATGGAGCTGTAGAGGCTGCTAACAAAAACATCAAGAAGATAATAAGGAAGATGATAGAAAGGCACAAGAAGTGGCATGAAAAGTTATCATTCGCTTTATTGGGATACCGCACCACTGTCCGTACATCAACAGGGGAAACTCCCTATATGATAGTTTATGGTACAGAGGCTGTTATTCCTGTCGAAGTGGAGATTCCATCTCTAAGAATTATACAGGAAGCTGAGCTCAGCGATGCAGGGTGGCTAAGAAGCCGTTATGAGCAACTAGCCCTCATAGACGGGAAGAGAATGAATGCAGTATGTCATGGTCAACTATATCAGAATAGAATGTCCAGGTCCTTCAACAAGAAAGTCAAGCCGAGACGATTCACATTAGGGCATCCGGTGTTAAAGAAAATCTTTCCGCATCAAGATAAAGCCAAGGGGAAGTTTTCTGCCAACTAGCAAGGTCCGTACATGGTTCATAGAGTGCTAATAGGAGGAGCACTCATACTTGCAGAAATGGACGGAGAAGTTTGGCCGAAACCGATCAATTCAGATGCAATCAAGCGCTACTACGTGTAATCTTTATGCTTTCTCAGTGATGTAAATTGAACTACGCTTGGATTGATTCCCGTTTAAGAGGGGATACGTAGGCAGCCCTATGGGTTCGGTCACAATTCAATAAAAATCTCATTTTCCCTGCAATTGGTAACTGGGGCAGAATTTTTAGGAGGAACCTCAAAATTCCGAAGCAAGTTCAGCCAATCGCCGCGCGAGCAAGAGTCAGAGGCGTCCATCTAGCAAACTGGGGTAGAATTTTGAGGAGGCCGTAGCAGAAGAGGTTGCAATGTCTCAAACCATGTCATGTCGCCGGTTAATCTAAAACTATTTTAGATTATATACTATACTTTTACAAAATCATGCATATTTATTTTTCGGAAGCAACTTTTTTAGCGAACGCTACCCCAATGATACAGAAAGTATCATCATGATCAAGCAAACGAGCCAAGCAGAGCCAGCAGGAATGCGAACTAATGTCTCAAAGAAAGAGGGCATAATTATTGTGACAAATCACAAAAAATAGTTGATCCCTACAAGAACGGTTACCAGGCGGAGAGTGTGCATGGACCATAGGAAGCTCAACAAAGTCACTCGAAAAGATAATTTCCCGCTTCCATTTCTTGATCAAATGCTTGGTAGGTTGGCCGGACGTGCTTTCTATTGTTTCCTCTAACTGACTCTTCTGTAGACCATTGTACTGCAACTGTATTGCAAATGTTTAACTTGTTTTGAACTCCAACTGACTTATGTGCCATGTATTTCAGATAATGGTCCGTTCACGAGGTAGAGGCGATACATTCAAAGGGATAGGTGAGCCCTCCCGAGGCAGAGGAAAAGGCATTTTCCCACTATGAGTGCAATATAAAGAAATTGCCAAAACGACGACCACTGGGAGAGGTGAGGCCACAGAGCCATCTGAACCTAGTTCATACGCCCCATCTAGGGAAGCCTCCGAGGGTGAGTCAATGGAGGTTCAGCCCGAGGCCCATTCCCAACCACCACAATCCACTAGGAGATATCAATTGCACAATGAACCCTTCACTATAGCAAGTTCTTTTGATGGTTCCGATGCCAGTAGCCAGGATTCAAACCCTTCATCTATACCTATTCTTTCGGAAACAGTGGAAATTGATAATGATGATGATGATTTCCCAGATGATGGTAGAGGAGGTGAAACTCGATTGGCGGCCCAGAGAGGTGAAAGAAAAAGAAAGCATGGGAGGATCGATTTGTGAGTTCGACGGTCTTCACAAGGTTCAGAGAGTAGGGCCCCAAAGATTGCCCACGCTTGAGTGATAATTATTAAAATTGAAATTGGATAAACACAATCTAAATGTTCTTAGACAGTTCCAGGAGCAAAAGGGGTGGATATGGTTCACCCAAAGTGTGAGAGATGAAAATGAGCAGTTGGTACGGGAGTTCTACGCCAATGTGGCTCACATCAAGAAGGGTACCAAAATAACAAAGGTGAGAAATTTGAAGGTCAGATTCGACCCCAACACTTTGAACACTTACCTGGGCTTTGAGGAGGTAGAGGCAGTCCAATACCTGGAAAGGCTTGCTATGTGTGATGCAGCTCGCACTCGGCTAGCTGAGATGTTGGCTGCTCGAGGACCACCACCACTGTGGATCACAATAGGGGTTTATATTCTCCAGGAAACCCTATATTTTGAAGCAAAAGGGTGGCAGACCTTTGTGTGCAGCCATAGTGATCCAAGATTGAATGAGAACAATCTCCCACTTCCCAGAGTAGTTTTGGTGGCATCTATTATGGCCGGGTACCCAATCAATGTGGGTGTCATCATGTCGACCAATATGACATTAGCTGTCTGAAAAAGTAAAAGCTCCTACCTATATCACAACACCCTCACAGAATACTTACCGATGCAAAGGTTAAGCCAAGGATATTTGATACAAAAGTAAGGGCCAAGAAGCCCTTCTCATGGTACCACCTGAAGGGTGCGGACAACCCAAAGTTCAAGGATAAGGCCACTACCATTGTTAGTCAGTCTGACGAGCCATCGGTGGTAAGTACATATTCTGCTATCGAGCCATCTACAGATCCCATGCCTTCCACAGCAGTCAGCCCTTCCACCTGGACAGTTTACATGCCACCACGTTCATCTTTTAGACCATCAACTTCAGTACCAGTGCCAGCCTCATCCACTTATCCACTCATTGCGCTGCGAGTCTCCTAGACTTTGGCGAGCCTCAACAACTGGATGCAGACAACCACTTATAAGTTGTCTTACATATCCAGTACTGTTGCAGCACAGTCCTCTACTCCAGCAGTACCACGGGTCCCTCCATCAGTGGAGGAAAAATTGAAGAAGATTCTGGAGAACCAGAAGACCGTTATGGATACACTGGTGCCTCATGGGGAGCTATTAAGGAGTTGGGCAAGCACTTGAAGAAGATGAGGAAATCCCAGGCTTCTAAGAAATTAGTAGAGAGACTGAGAAAGTAGGTGACGAAGATTGCAGCAGATGATGATTTTCCATTTGACCTGTTGATGGAGACAGATCCATCAGTACCAGTGGACCCAGTAGCACCATCAGTAGAGGCACCAGCTGGACAGTCTGATAGCCAGATCTTACTGAACTGTTGCGGAGATGCTTCAGATGCTCGCCAACCCTGTAGTTCCCCAGCCAGATGATGATGAGATACAATTGGCAGAGCCCGATAGTGGTGGTGTTGCCAGTCACCCTTAGACCACATAGGGAGTTTTCTTTACTCTCTACCCTATTTTATTTTGATTTTGCTAAACATTGAGGACAATGCTTGTTCCTATTCGAGGGTGGTCTATTTTGGTTGGATTTGATGACATTTGATGACATTAGCAATTTTCAATCTTGAATGCGGTTGTTGTGGGCCCTCAACTCTATTCTCTTTAACAATCTAGTTGTGTGAGAAGTGAGGTATTTTGTTACAATTCCAACTACCTGTGCGAATGGTCTAGAACTTGCCCCGAATGTGTTTCTAGGCGAAATTCTAAGTTAGCTTTGCTTGAGAAGTGATTGTAGGCTCTCCTTGACCCATTTTGAAACCATCCATGGCCCACCATTGATATCATCCTTAGTCAACCCTTTTGAGCCTAAAGTCTTTTTAGTCAACCCTTTTGAGCCTAAAGTCTTTTTATTCGATAACCACGTAAGCCTTTACCCTTTTTATAGTGACTCTCTCTTAACACCCGAGCTTTCTTTAGCACTCATGAGAAACAAATGGAAAAAACATAAGTTTGGGGGAGAGACGAGGAGTTTAAAGATGGTAAAGGAATAAAAAGAGAAAATAAATGAAGAAGAGGAAAGGCAAAGAAAAAGAAAGGAAGAAAAATAGAAAAAACACAAAAATAAAAGTGAATAATGTGAAAGGGTTGAAAAGATTCAAAAGAAAGCAAAAGTGAAAAGCATGGATAAAACAAAGAAGGAAAGTATGAATAACATGACCAAGAAATAGGGATGTCAAGTCTATCTAGTTACCCGAAGGGAAAAGAAAATGACTCAAAGAGTCGGCAAAGTAAGAGTCAAAAAGAGAAAATGGAGTGCTAAAGGAAAGATGAACCAGTTCCATTCCTATATTTCCCTCCTTAGTCCAAAAGCCTTCATTACATGCCGAAAAAGCCCTACATGATTTCAAGCCGAGTAAGCATACATTAATGGTGATCTACATGAGGGGCAAGAATATGGTACTTAGAGTCGGGCTTGTGACATTCTTTTGAGAGTGATGGGCGAATCATTTTCAAGTAATTGAATTGAGTGCTTTATTCGTGAGTGAGATGAGCTTCCAGAGAGTATAGGAGGAAAAGTTTGGGATCCATAGTGACCTACATGAAAGTGAGAACTTCCTTGATAAACAAAGTCAACTCTTGATGCTCAAGTGTCACATTAGAGCTATTTGTGCTTTAACATTCAAATCATAGGCTTATTAATGATTCATGAGTATGTGGGTAATTGTTGGTCCCAATTGATGTGTGTTTGATTCAACTAAGGCCCGCTGAAATAGCCATTTTCTAGTGTGGGTGGGAAATGACTTCATTGCTTGAGGACAAGCAAAAGCTTAAGTTTGAGGGAGTTGATAAGTAGGGATTTTGACTGCTTATTTGCTCTCTTTTACATATGTTTTAGCTCAAAAATTCTTAAAGGTATTCGCGAAAACTAATGAAATGTGTTTTCTTGCAGGAATATTGGGAAACAAGCCAAAGAAATGAAAATCAACTCAAGAAGAAGTAAAATTGTACAAGGACCAAAACAAGGAAAAAAGGACAAAAGTGTGGACCGCACAATACTGTGTGTGGCCGCTGACTCTGAAGAGCCACTGTCAAAATTCCTTCACAAAGTACGGACAACAAAATTATTGTGCGGCCGTAGAAGACAAGGTTCAGAGATATGGTGTTTTGGGGGGCCTGAAGAAGTGCGGACCGCACTATTATTGTGCGGCCGCATTCATAAATGTGCGGTACGCAGAAATTGCCCATGTCCAACCTAAGATCAAGAGTGCGGCCGAACTCAGAAATGTGCGGTCCGCACAATCAGATAAAGTTCGACCGCACCCCAAATTTATGCGGCCGTAGAAAGCCACCCTTTCAAGTCAACTTCAAAGTCCGGACCGCACACAGAATTGTGCGGTCGCACAACCTCCGCAAGGAAAATTTTGTC
This sequence comes from Nicotiana knightiana, assembly GCA_005239525.1. Lineage (NCBI taxonomy): Eukaryota > Viridiplantae > Streptophyta > Magnoliopsida > Solanales > Solanaceae > Nicotiana > Nicotiana knightiana. Next base: position 77,139 of record ML377361.1, on the reverse strand, counting down.
CGATAATTTTAGTTGGGTATAAATAGATCTTTTGTCATTTTTAGGTTAAGTTGGAGCACCTGAGAATATAGAGCCGTTTTTCTTTTACTATTTTATGTAACATTGTAATAGATCATCATTTTAACATTAGGTTTTCTCATCTATTATGAGTTTAATCTTGCTTATATTTATGTTTGGGTATATGATATTTAGCCTAGTTCTTGCTTGAATTTAAGAATTGATGGTTGCAAACACTGGTTCATGCCTCATTGACTTGGTTTCTACTTGAGAAAGAGAGATCAAGTCTAGGAAAACTTGGCTAACAAGAAATTGGGGTGAACTCAAGAAATTAATAGCCCAGATTAAAGGGTTGAATCTAGAGATAGTAAGACTCGACTTGAGCATCTATCACTTGTTTCGTGAAATATCCGTTTGGACTTGAGAAAGCCAAATTGGGAAAAATCATTCAAACTATCGACAGGTATAGAGTGAGTAATCGCATGTGATTGCTATATTATATCCTTGTCATGACCCAAAAACCTAACCTGTCGTGATGGTGCCTATAATAGAACTAGGAAAGCCGAAATTCTCATTTTCTAATACCGTAAAACCCCTTTCGAAATCACAGCAAAAAGATTTAACATTTAAAGTAAAGCCTTTTTGAAAATAGAATTATCCAAAACATGATACAATCGTCCCAAACATCAGAGCGTTACCGAGTACCTGAGAAAGGCCGGTACACACGGTCAGAATCTGAGCTAAGGCCTCCTGAAGGCCAAGAATCATGATAGGCGGAGGTGGTTCTTGAGCTAGTTCCGTTGGTGCATCCGTAACTGGGACCTGGTCGTGACCCCGAGCAATTTGTGGATCTGAACGGTACTACACCAGCTCATGTGCGGGCTGCACCTCTGCCTCTACCGCGACCTCTACTGGGACCTCGGCCTCTCGCGGCAATACCGTAAAACTCCTTTTGAAATCACAACAGAAAGATATAAAATTTAAAGTAAAGCCTTTTTAAAAACAAAATTATCCAAAACACGATACAACCGCCCCAAACCTCGGAGCGTCACTGAGTAGATGAGCGTCTAATAGCCGGAAAAAAATCCACAAGAGTATCTAGAGTAGTAAACTAAAAAATATAGATAAACTAAGGAAGGGAAATCAAGGTCCACGTACGCCATGAAGCTACCTTGATAGTCCCAAACTCTGATGCCTAAATAAGCAGCCGCTGACGGGTCCGGAAATGCCTGAATCTACACATGATGTGCATGAAGTATTATGAGTACACCAACTCAGTAAGTAACAAGTCTAAACTTTGGACTGAAGATAGTGACGAACTCAACCGGTGCAAATAACATAAAAATAATTGTGCAGAACGTAAACATGCTCTTAAATCAATTAGGCAATTCATAACCGGGAAATAAAGCAGATATGTACAGTGTAATGAATATGACTCTACGGTCACTACATCCCAATGCACATACTGTAAGTGATGCACCATGTTGTCAGCCTCAAAATGCTCTCACTCTCGATACGTCAACCACTCGATACTATATATGGCTCATACAGCCCAGAGAAGATCAATCCCAGAATATATACAACACTGACCATGGGTCACCTAGTACCGAGTAATAAGGGAAATCCATCCTTGTGGAGAAGATCCATCTCCAGGTAACAAGTACTTCGGACAAGATCCGTGTCGAGGGAAGATCCATCCCTCGATAATATCAATCGCGCTCACTAGGGATGTGTTACAGACTCCGAAGGGGATCCTACAGCCCATGCATTATCATAACATCAATATATCCGTTGCAGCGCGCAATCCGATCCCATATCATTCACTTACAATTGGCTCTCGACCTCACTCAGTGATCATCCTGTCTAGTCTCACTCATAGGCTCAAAATATCATGAAATTAGCCTGAAATAGTAATATGATGTTGCAATCTATAGAAACTTAGACTGGTATATGACATAAAATGCATGTACATAACTGAGTACAGAGTATCGATAAAAATAGTAAAGTGGCAGCAAGAAATGACCACTTGGGTATCCACAATATCGACAATAAGCCTAAACATGATATCTAACATGATCGACAATCCAACTACTTCATAACATAGTGACAACATGAAAATCAACGAAATAGAGTCACTATACGGTGCCATGGAGCCAATTCTCACGGTGCACGCCTACACGTCCGTCACTTGGCATGCACGTCATCTCAATTCCAATCACATAACAGTAAATTAGGGGTTTTTGAACCCTCAAGACCAAGTTTGAAAGAGATACTTACCTCGAATCGAGAAAATCTCCACTCTGCAATGCCTTTGCCTCTCAATTCGGCCTTCAATCATCCCGAATCTAACCACAATCACTACAACACAATTAAAATAGGCTAAAGGGATCAATCCCACGTGAAAACTACTAAATTTTCACAAAAAAACGATATCGGCTCAACCCGGCCCCACGGGACCACATCTTGAAACTCGATGAAAACCACAAAAGCACGCTCACTCGCGAGTCTACCCATACCAAATCCATCAAAATCCGACCTCAAATTCCCCTCCAAAACACCAAAGTTCACTCTCCAATCCCCAAGCCCTAAACCCCCAATTTTCACTTCAAAACTCATTAATTAGGTGAAAAATCAATGGAAAAACACAATTACTAAAGATAATTAGGCTCAAGGAACTTACCTCAGTGATAACCCCGAATTCCCTTAGAAAATCTCCTCAAAAATCCCCAAAGTTTGAGTTCCAAAATGTGAAAATGGGGAAAAATCCCAAGTCTGCTATTTATAGTTTCGGGCGAGCAAAACCGCACCTGCGCTACAAATTCTGCATCTACGGAGTTGCATCTACGGACCAAGCTCTGCTTATGCGGAAAATTATTTAAAATCTTCTCTACTCCTACGATCACCTGACCGCATCTATGATCATCGTGGGTGCGGAATCCACACCACACCTGCGTTCCAAACGCGCACATGCGACCCTTAACCCGCTTCAGCGACCACTGCAGGTGCGGGAATGCCATCGCACTTGCATCCTCCACCCAGGTCTTCCTTGGCGCACTTGCCGCTTCTTTTTCGCTTCTACGACCTCGCACTTGCTGTTCCCTCTCTGCAGGTGCGGTCACACCAGTAGCAACAACTTTAGCTACACTTCTTCAACTCAAAACAATCCGATAACGACCCGAAATAACCCTGAGGCCCTCGGGGCTTCAACCAAACATACCAACAGATCCTATAATTCCATGCGAAGTTAGTCGAACCTTCAAATCACTCAAAACATCATCAAAACACCGAATTACTCCCGAATTCAAGCCTAAAACCTTCTAAACTTCTGAATTCTGCAAACTACGCTGATACCTATAAAACCACATCCCTTTGACCCAAAATTTTACACAAAAGTCAAAAATGACACCACAAACCTACTCCAACTTCCGAAATTCCTTTACAACCCCAATATCAAAAGTACCGCTGCCTGCCAAAATCACCAAAATTTCAACTTTCGCCAATTCAAGCCTAATTTTACTACGGACCCCCAAGTCACATTCCGGATGCGCTCCCTAGTCCAAAATCACCTAACGAAGCTAACGAAACAATCAAAATTAAAATCTGAGGTCTTTTACACAAGTCGACATACGGTCGACTTTTCCAACTTAAGCTTCCAATTAAGAGACTAAGTGTCTCAATTCACTCCGAAACCATTCCGGACCCGAACTAACTAACCCGATAAGATATAATACAGCTGTAAAGAACAAAAGAAGAAGAAATGGGAAAAATGGGGCTATAACTCTCGAAACGACCGGCCGGGCCATTAGAATTTTGTCAACCAAACAAGTCCTAAAGCTCTCAATCCCTTAGGTAACCAACTAGGCGGAAGTTGCAGTCTTAGATATTTCATAACCTGAAAAATAACAAAACCAAAAACATTGTCTCTTAGCTTTACAATTTCAAGCATTAGCATAAATATTAGAAGTAGAAAGAACAATTGAATATGTGGAAGTGCAATCTTGGGCACGTCATACACTAGACTAGTTATATACCTAATCCCATATAAAGATCTTTGTGGAATCGACCACGACTCGCGTTGGGAATTTATAATTGCATCGACTGCCTCACAATCCCTAGTAGTGGTGTGAGTTTGGGAGGCATCACCACGTATCGCGGATATGGTGGATTCTTAAAGTAATTTGTTTTGCTTGCTTTTTGATATCCAGGCTTGATCCTTGACCCCCGAACACAATCCCGGCTTAATCACTTGGACTTTTGCTCAGACTTCAAAGCTCCAAATCACTCCAATTCATTCGATAACATCTACATAGCTCGGAGTTACTCCTACAAGGTATAAAAGACATAATTAGTGCAAAACACTAGCGATTAAAGCTCAAACTCGATTAAAGTGTAGTAAATTAGAGTGCAATAAGCGAATAAAACACGAGATTATAGCCTACCATCAACACCACACACTTAAACCATTGCTCGTCCTCGAGCAATCTAACTACACTTCATATAGAAACGGCTTTTTAAAAAACTCTTCTAACTCATCACACCAAGAATGATTAAAATAGACTAAGCACAGTAGTGTAACATCCTTTCCTCAAAATTTGACTCACAAGCACCATGCATTATTCACAACCCGCTCACTCACTCTAATATAGTGGTCGAGCATTACCTTTCCTTCATGAATTAAGTGCCCTTACACAAACATCGAGAGTAGTTCCATACACCATAAACTTAAGAACAATTATTAACTCAAAATATAAAAAAATCACTCACTCTCGGAAACAACATTCATAAGCCACAAAATATGAACCATAGGCTTTCCCGTAGTATACTACTCTACTAATTTAGCTCATTCAGTCAAGGATCAAGTAGGACTTTAATTGGTTGTAATGCAACCTGCGGGACATGTAGGATACATTTGGATATAAGAGTTACTATACCTCCCTAATCTCTTTAATACATACATATCATTGTTAAAAACCCCACACTTATGTCAAACCAAAACTCCATCTTCACATTAATATACATTAACTCCCTACTTATTTAAGCATAACTACATCAAGAGTTACCACTATCAAAGAATATATTTTATTCACAACAATCCAACTACATTTTTTTTCTGTTTCAATTCAAGTTACTCTTACTTTTTCAAAACAGTGCACCTTTCTCCTTATTTCAATAGTTCCACTCAAAAGCCAAACCACCAACCCCACACTTCAACTTTTACAAAGTTCATAAAAATTTTTAGTGCTCATGAGAGGTAAAAGGTTCAAATAGATGGTCAATTCAAATAAATGGGTAAGGCTGCCAATGTGGTTGCCAAAGAAATAAGATTACAGGGTTAACGGTAGTTAACTAAGATACATAAAAATTAGGTGGGCAAAATCATATAACTGGATTAACAAAGAAATTCATATATCACTTTCAAGACTGAATAAAACTACTATTCCACTTTCCAAATACACGAGGAAAGTCCTAGAAATCAAATACAATGCATAGAATAACACAAAATCTCACACCCAGATGGCACATAACTCACTCAATATTGGACTATCAAGACAGTCTAGTCAAAGCAGTTAAGCAAAGTTGAAATCATACACTTTAAGGTACTTATACAAGAGTCAAAAACTTAATCAAAGTATCACAACTAAAACACTCACTATTCTCAATGTATAATAGAGTCAAGAGATATTGCTCTCAATTCAAATCCTTGCACAAGTTTTGTAAAGACCCGGCCGGTCATTTCGTGAGATTAGCCCCATTTCTCCTTTATCGTATGTTTCTTAGCCTATTTATATTGTGTTGGGTCGGTTGGTTCGGGTTCGGAGTGGTCGTGGTGAGAACAGAGACACTTAGTCTCTTAAATTAGCTTAATAGATGAAAAAGTCAATTGGGAGTTGACTTATTGGTAAACAACCTCGGAATGCAGATTTTATCACTCGGATAGCTTCGTTAGGTCATTTGGGACTTACCAGTGTGTTCGGAATGAAGTTTTGATATCTGGTGTAGAATTAGTCTTGAATTGGCGAAAGTTAGTTTTTGGCGATTTCCGGTCGGCAGGGGAAAATAGGTTATCAGGGTCGGAATGGAATTCCGACAGTTAGAGAAGCTTCGTAATGTCATTTTGGATATGTGTACAAAGTTTTAGGTCAATCGGATGTGTTTTTTGGTTTCGGCATTAATGGCGAAATTTAGAACTTTCAAAGTTAATAGGCTTGAATTTGATGTGATTTTGGTGTTTTTGCGTTGTTTTTGGTGTTTTGAAGGCTCGACTAAGTTTAAATGATGTTGTGGGATATGTTGGTAGGTTTGGTTGAGGTCCTGGGGGCCTCGGGTGTATTTCAGATGCTCAAACAGGCACTTTTGGTTTTTGGGAGATTGCTAGTTTTCTGGTGTTTTTAGCAGCAGTGGTATGTTCATTGCGATCGTGTCAGTTCAATCGCGATCGTGTAGAGTAAAGATTGAGGCAAGCAGATTTTTTCTATGCGATCGTGTAACAAGGTTTGTGATCGCATAGGTTAGGCAGTCTTGAGCAGTGCGGTCGTGTGGTTCCTTGTGCGATCGCATAGAAGAAAAAGGGGGCGCGTGAGGTTGTTGCAATTGTTCTTCGCGACCGCCTGACTAGGTACGCGATCGCTTAAGTCAGGGAGTCAAAGCTTCACGATCGCGTGGGTAAATTATGCGATCGCAGTGTGTAAAATTTGGAGGCAGTAAGTTTGTTGTTCGCGATCGTAGTGAGGTTGTTGCAATTGTTCTTCGCGACCGCGTGACTGGGTACGCGATCGCATAGGTCAGGGAGTCAAAGCTTCACGATCGTGTGGGTAAATTGTGCGATCGCAATGTGTAAAATTTGGAGGCAGTAAGTTTGTTCTTCGCGATCGCGTGGATGGTCCCGTGATCGCAGTGAGTTAATGACCTCGGCAGGCAGTTTTAAGTTCTAATTTCGGGGGTTCTTGGCCATAACTCATTTTTCCATTAGAGAGCTCGGGGGAAGCATATTTTGGACGAGATTTTCAGTGGGATTCTTGTGTAAGTGTTCTTCAATCATTTTTGGTTCAATTTCATGAATTTTTCTTGATTTTCACCATGCAAATTGAGGAATTAAAGTAGAAAATTTTGAAAAAATGGGAGGAAAATTTGGAAATTTCTTTTGGTGATTTGAGTGGGAAATTGATGTCGGATTTTGGTAAATTTGGTATGGGTAGACTCGTAAAGGAATGAGGATTCTAGTTTTTTTTTTTTATCAAATTCCGAGACGTGAGCCTGGGGCTCGGGTTTGGCCAATTTCGGGAATTATGCTTAAAATTGATAGTTTTCAATTGGGTTTTGTTCCTTTAGAGTATATTGATGATGTTAATCTGGTTTTGGTTAGATTTGGAGCATTTAGGATCCAATTCGAGGGGCAAGAGCATCGCAGAGTAGCTTTGGGGCTGTTTTGAGGTAAGTAAAAATTGCAACTCTAAACCTGAGGGTATGAAACCCGATATTTGATATTGTTTTGAAAATGAGGTGACACACATGCTAGGTGACGAGCGTGTGGGCGTGCACTGATAGGGATTGTGACCTGGTACGTCCTGTAGCGACTATTAAGTCTCGTATTCGATTTGAAACCTTGTGATATCCTGTATTTTAGAAATTTATACTTGTTTATGGGCTTTGAGCCATGTTTGGGGCCTTGTGATGACCTCTTTAGACCCTCAGAGGTACTTTTACAATATTCTCACATTATCTTGATAGAACAGTTGTGAACTCAGTCATCTTTTCCTACTCGTTGTTATTTTCACTATTATCACACTGTTTTGAAACTATGAGAGGTATTTTGGGTTTAGTCCCGTGATTTGAGATGAATTGCCCGAGTGGCTTGTGAGGATGACTGAGTGAGGCCGAGAGCCAAATATGTAAGGATAGTTATGGATTGGGCTGCACGCCGCAGCAATATATGTGTTATATATTACATATGGATCAGGCTGCACGCCGCAGCAATATAGATTATATATGGATCGGGTTGCACGCCGCAGCAATATATGTTATATATGGATCAGGTTGCACATCGCAACAATGTACATATTGGATCAGGTTGCACGCCGTAGCAAATATAGAGCTTGAGTTGTAGGAGCCACTCCAGAGTCTGTACACCCCAGTGGGCGTAATCGACTATTATATGGATCGGGATGCACGCCGCAGCGTATGTTATATGGGTCAGGATGCACGCCGCAGCAGTATAGATATATATACGTTGTATTGGATCGGGCTGCCCACCACAACAGTTGTGTGTATTCATGGTACTTGTTGAGTACGAGTGTTTAGTGTGAGCATGAGATACTGATAGTGGGGTCACAAGTGACTGAGTGTCTTGCCCAAGAGGCTTTATTGTGAGTGATATTGTGCCCGAGGGGCTTATATGTTATGATACTACTGTTTTCACTCTTCTTTATACTAAGCCTCTGATGATAATGTTGGACAAATGTTTTTATGCAAGATTTTTAGATGAAAACTGGAGTTTTATGAAATAATCAGAATCTAGATTCCTGACTTGATTTATTCAGTTCCACTATTATTCAGTATATGTACTTACATGATTTATAAATGCTCGTCATTACACTCAAGTTTTTAGTTACTTTCATTACTTACTGAGTTGGTGTACTCACGTTACTCCCTGCATCTCTGTGTGCAGATCTAGGTACCAGACCATCTCACTAGTTGATTTTCGGACGTGCTTGGAGTTTGATCGAGGATCGAGGTAGCTGCACAGCGTCCCCAGCTCACTTCCTTTCCTTTCCTTTCCTCAGTTCATAGTTTTTGTCTTTCGTGCTTCAGACTTTTGTAGTAGCAAGTCACCTTATTGTACATTGTATTTATAGTCCTAGATGCTCATGACAGTTGGCTCCAGGTTTTGGGGAAGTGTATAAATTGTTCATCTCATTTTGCTATTTTAAAATGTGCTAATTTTGGGAAGTTATGAAATATTATGATAGTCTATAATGGTTGGCTAGCCTAGTTCCATGATAGGCTCCATCATGGTCGGCTTAGGATTTGGGATCGTGACAAGTTGGTATCAGAGCCTAGGTTACATAGGACGCAACGGTCATGAGCAGGTTTAGTAGAGTCTTACAGATCGGTACGGAGACGTTTGTACTTATCTTCGAGAGGCTGCTGAACCCTTAGGAACAATATCATTTTTCTTGAATTATGTCGTGCCATTTTGTTGATTCTGCAAATCTAAACTTCTATTGTTTCATTCTCTCACAGATGGTGAGGACTCACGCTATCGATCAGGGTGATCATCAACCAGCTAGACCAGAGAGGGGTCGAGGTCGTGGTAGAGGTAGGGGGCCACCCCATGCGGAAGCCAGGGCTGTACCATTTAATCCCCCTACTATTTAGGAGCAGATCCGTGCCACAGATACTCCAATGGGACAGGCTCAGGCACTAGCAGTGCTATTGTAATTCCGGGTCTTCAGGAGACCTTGGCCCAGATCTTGACAATATGTACCACCCTTGCTCAAGCAGTTTCCGCTACTTCTCAGGCCGGGTAAGGCAGTTAGACATCCAGTTTCCCGATCACCTGAGTAGGTTACTTAGTGCCATCAGACACTGGGGGCGGTTCTAGCCTAGGCGGTTGCTCCAGTTCAGGACTTCGTGGTTCCAGTTATGCCAGATGATGAGCAGCGTAGGCTAGAGAGATTTAGTAGACTTCAGCCTCCGACATTCAGTGGTGCTGAGGGCGAGGATGCCCAGCGTTTTCTAGATAAGTGTCAGAGGATGCTTCGTACTATTGGGATTCTGGAGACCACTGGGAGAAGTATCTACCCCAGTCTTACAAGGAGGAGCAGCGAAGGAATTTTGAGCAGCTGCATCAGGGGGAGCTATCAGTGACGTAGTATGAGATGCGTTTTTCAGAGTTGGCTCGTCATGCCACCGATTTGGTCCCTACTAATAGGGAGAGGATTATGAGGTTCATGGATGGCCTCACTTATCAGCTTCTCCTTTTCTTGATCGGGAGAGAAAATCTGGTGCTACCTTCGATCAGGTTGTTGATATTGCTCGAGATATTAAGTCGGTTCGCCGCCAAGAGCGGGTAGAGAGGGAGGCCAAGAGGCCTCGTGGATCGAGTATTTCTAATGGTGCTCCTTCTAGGGGCAGATTCAGCATAGTAGAGGCTGTTCATTCAGGCCTCCTCGGTCAGGCCATCCAGCCCATAGTGGTGCATCTTCGGGGCATGGTCCCCGCAGTTCTCAGCAAGACTGTTCTTCATTCGGTGCCCTTCCAGCCCAGAGTGCAGCTCTAGCACCATCAGTTCAAGGTTCCTCTATGCATGGTTCTCCTAGTTGTCATTTTGGTGCTAGGGGTTCTTTTCAGTCCCCGTCTCCAGCTCCAGAGAGTTGTTATGAGTGTAGAGAGTTTGGGCATATGAGGAGGCAATGTCCTTATCTTCATGGAGGCCCATCTCAGCTGAGGAGCCAGCCTTTGACTTCAGCTCCAGTTATTTCACCACCCACCCAGGCAGCTAGGGGTGGTAGTTAGTCAGCTAGAGGCCGCCCTAGATGGGGAGGTCGGGCAGGTGGAGGTCAGGCCCGTATGTATGCGTTTCCAGCCAGGACAGATGCTATGGCATCCGATGCAGTGATCACAGGTATTGTCTCAGTCTGTCGCCGAGATGATTTGGCTTTATTTTACCCTGGTTCTACATATTCCTATGTTTCATCATGTGTCGACTACAGTGGGTGATACTATTATTGTGGACCGTGTGTATCGGTTGTGTGCGGTATTTATTGGGTGTCTGGAGACCCGAGTGGACCTACTGTTACTCAGCATTGCCGATTTTAATGTGATATAGGGCATGGATTGGTTATCTCCGTGTCATACTATTCTTGATTGTCACGCTAAGACCGTAACCTTAGCTATGCCAGGATTTCCGAGGGTTGAGTGGAGAGGTTCTTCAGAGTATGTGCCTAGCAGGGTGATTTCCTACCTGAAGGCTCAGCGTATGGTTGAAAAGGGGTGTTTATCGTATTTGGCTTTTGTGAGGGATTTCAGTGGTGAGACTCCCGCTATTGATTCGGTTCCTATGGTCCGTGACTTTCCGAACGTATTTCCTGCAAACCTGCCAGGCATGCCGCCTGACAGGGACATTGATTTTGGTATTGACCTGGTTCTAGGCACTCAGCCTATTTCTATTCCACCTTATCGTATGGCACCAGCGGAGCTAAAGGAATTAAAGGAGCAGCTTCAGGAACTCCTAGATAAGGGGTTCATTCGGCCTACTGTGTCACCTTGGGGTGCACCGGTGTTGTTTGTGAAGAAGAAGGATGGTTTATGCGTATGTGTATTGATTATCTACAGCTGAACATGATTACGGTGAAGAACCGGTATCCCTTGCCTCGTATAGATGACTTGTTTGATCAGTTACAGGGTGCCAGGGTATTTTCCAAGATTGACTTGCGTTCCGGCTATCATCAGTTAAAGATTCGGGGGCCAGACATACTGAAGACTACTTTCAGGACTAGATATGGTCATTATGAGTTTCTGGTTATGTCATTCGGGCTGACCAATGCCCCAGCAACCTTTATGCACTTGATGCGCAGTGTATTCCGGCGTTATATGGATTCTTTCATCATCGTGTTTATTGACGATATTTTGGTGTATTCCCAATCTCGGGAGGATCATGAGCAGCATTTCAGAGTTGTGCTTCAGACCATAAGGGAGAAGAGATTGTATGCAAAATTTTTGAAGTCTGAGTTCATGCTTGATTCAATAGCGTTCTTGGGGCCCGTGGTGTCCAGTGAGGGTATTCAGGTTGATCCGAAGAAGATAGAGGCGGTGCAGAGCTGACCTAGACCGTAATCAGCTAGCGAGATTCGCAGCTTCCTTGGTTTGGCAGGGTACTATCGCCGTTTCGTAGAGGGATTTTCATCTATTGCATCACCTATGACCAGACTGACCCAGAAGGGTGCTCAGTTCAGGTGGACTGAGGAGTGCGAGAAAAGCTTTCGTAAGCTCAAGTCAGCTTTGACTACAGCTCTAGTATTGATTTTGCCCACGGGTTCAAGTTCTTATACAGTTTACTGTGGCACCTCGAGAGTTGGCCTTGGAGAGTTTTTGATGCAGGACGGTAGGGTGATTGCCTATGCGTCCAGACAATTGAAGGTGCACGAGAAGAATTATCCAGTGCCCCATCTTGAGCTAGCAGCTATTGTCCATGCCTTGAAGTTTTGGCATCGTTATTTATATGGAGTGCATTGTTATATTTTCATTGATCACTGTAGTTTGCAACATTTGCTTAAGCAGAAGGATCTGAATTTGCGTCAGAGGAGATGGTTGGAGCTTCTCAAGGATTATGACCTCACTATTTGATATTATCTGGGGAAGGCCAATGTAGTGGTTGATGCCTTGAGTCGCATAGCACAGAGTTTGGGGAGTCTAGCCTACCTTCCAGTAGAAGAGCGGCCATTAAGAATTGATGTTCAGGCTTTAGCGGTTCAGTTGGTGAGGTTGGAGTAATCAGAGCCCCCACGAGTATTAGCTTTTGTAGCCTCCAGGTGTTCTCTTTATGATCAGATTAGAGCACGCCAGTATGATGATCCATACTTGCTCGTTCTTCAGGACAGGATCCGTCGCAGTGATGCCAGGGATGTGGTTATTGGTGATGATGGGGTCATGAGGATGCAGGGCTGGATTTGTGTGCCCAGTGTGGATGGACTTCGAGATCTGATTCTAGCTGAGGCCCATAGTTCAAGGTATTCCATCCATCTGTGTGCTGCAAAGATATATCAGGATCTGAGACAACATTATTGGTGGAGGCGAATGAAGAGGGATATTTTTGAGTTTGTGGCTCGTGTCTCAACTGTCAGCAGTTCAAGTATGAGAACCAGGGACCAAGTGGATTGCTTCATAGATTAGATATTCTGGAGTGGAAGTGGGAGTGAATCACCATGGACTCCGTAGTTGGGCTTCCATGGACCTCGAGGAGGTTTGATGCTATATGGGTTATTATGGGTCGGTTGACCAAGTCCGCGCACTTCATTCATGTTGGTACTATTTATTGTTCGGAGCGGTTAGCTGAGATTTATATCAGGGAGATTTTCTTATTGCATGGGGTTCTAGTTTCTATCATTTCTGACAAAGGTACTCAGTTCACATCTCAGTTGGAGGGTCGTGCAGAGAGAGTTAGGTACTCAGGTCGAGTTGAGCACAGCATTTCATCCTCAGACCGACGGGCAGTCAGAGCATACTATTTAGATTTTGGAGGATAAGTTGTGTGCCTGTGTCATTGATTTTGGGGGTTCATGGGACCAGTTTCTGCCACTCGCGGAGTTTATAAGGTAGGAGGTGCAGATCTCTGGTTGGTTAGTTTGAGTCGGGCGAGGCTAGGCTATTGGGCACAGACTTGGTTCAGGATGTGTTGGGTAAGGTGAAGTTGATTCAAGAGCGGCTTCGCACGGCGCAATCTAGGCAGAAGAGTTATGCGGACCGGAAGGCCCGAGATGTGTCTTTCATGGTTGGGAAGAAGGTGTTGTTGAAGGTGTCACCCATGAAGGGTTTTATGAGGTTCGGGAAGAGGGGAAAGCTGAGTCCCCGGTTCATTAGGCCTTTTGAGGTGCTTCAGAGGATTGATAAGGTGGATTCTAGGCTTTCCATGCCTCCCATCTTATCGAGTATTCATCCGGTGTTCCATGTTTCGATGCTCCGGAAGTATATTGGTGACCCGTCTCATGTTTTGGACTTCAGAACGGTTCAGATCGAGGGTGATATGTCATATGAGGTAGAGCCAGTGGCTATTTTGGGTCGTCAGGTCTCGAAGCTGAGGTCTAAGGATATAACTTCAGTAAAGGTTCCGTGGAAAGGGCAGCCGGTGGAGGATGCCACCTGGGAGACCGAGCGAGAGATGTGAAGCAGATATCCTCACTTATTCGAGACTCCAAGAATGTTTCTAGACCCGTTCAAGGATGAACGTTTGTTTAAAAGGGGGAGGATGTAACGATCCGGCCGGTCATTCCATGAGATTAGCCCCATTTCTGCTGTATAGTATGTTTCTTAGCCTATTTATATTGTGTTGGGTCGGTTGGTTCGGGTTCGGAGTGGTCGTTGTGAGAACAGAGACACTTAGTCTCTTAAAGTAGCTTAATAGTTGAAAAAGTCAATTAGGAGTTGACTTATTGGTAAACGACCTCGGAATGCAGATTGTATGGCTCAGATATCTTGGTTAGGTGATTTGGGACTTAGGAATGTGTTCGGAATGGAGTTTTGATGTCCGGTGTAGAATTAGGCTTGAATTGGCGAAAGTTAGTTTTTGGCGATTTCCGATCGGCAGGGAAAAATGGGCTATCGGGGTCGGAATGGAATTCCAACACTTAGTGCAGGTTCGTAATGTCATTTTGGATATGTGTACAAATTTTCAGGTCAATCGGATGTGTTTTGGTTGGTTTCGGCATTATTGCCGAAATGTAGAAGTTTCAAATTCAAGGGTGTTTCGAAGGCTCGAATAAGTTTAAATTATGTTATGGGATATGTTGCTAGGTTTGGTTGAGGTCCTGGGGGCCTCGGGTGCATTTCGGATGCTCAAACGGGCACTTGTGGTCTTTGGGAGATTGCTGGTTTTCTGGTGTTTTTTGCAGCAGTGGTTTGTTCATTGCGATCGCATAAGTTCCTCCGCGATCTCTTAGAGTAAAGAATGAGGCAGGCAGATTTGTTCTATGTGATCGTGTAACAAGGTTTGTGATCACATAGGTTGGGAAGTCTTGAGCAGTGCGGTCACGTGGTTCCTTGTGCGACCGCGTAGAAAAAAAGGGGGCGTGTGAGTTTATTGCAATTGTTCTTCGCGACCGCGTGACTAAGTACGCAATTGCATAGGTCAGGGAGTCAAAGCTTCACGATCGCGTGGGTAAATTGTGCGATCGCTATGTGTAAACTTTGGAGGCAGTAAGTTTGTTCTTCGCGATCGCGTGGATGGTCCCGCGATCGTAGTGAGTTAATGACCTGGGCAGGTAGTTTTAAGTTCTAATTTCGGGGGTTCTTGGCCATAACTCATTTTTCCATTAGAGAGCTCGGGGGAAGGAGATTTTGGACGAGATTTTCAGTGGGATTCTTGTTGTAAGTGTTCTTCAATCATTTTTTGTTCAATTTCATGAATTTGTCTTGATTTTCACCATGCAAATTGAGGAATTAAAGTTTAAAATTTGGAAAAAATGGGAGGAAAATTTAGAAATTTCTTTTGGTGATTTGAGTGGGCAATTGAGGTCGGATTTTGGTAAATTTTGTATGGGTAGACTCGTAAAGAGATGAGGATTCTAGTTTTATGATTTTTATCGAATTCCGAGACATGAGCCCGGGGCTCGGGTTTGGCCAATTTCGGAAATTGTGCTTAAAATTGATAGTTTTCGATTGGGTTTTATTCCTTTAGCGTATATTGATGATGTTAATATGGTTTTGGTTAGATTCGGAGCATTTGGGAGCCAATTCTAGGGGCAAGAGCATCGCGGAGGAGCTTTTGGATTGTTTTGAGGTAAGTAACGATTGTAACTCTAAACCTGAGGGTATGAAACCCCAGTATTTGATATTGTTTTGGCAAATGAGGTGACGCACATGCTAGGTGACAAGCGTGTGGGCATGCACTGATAGGGATTGTGACCTGGTCCATCCCATAGCGACTATTAAGCCGCGTATTCGATTTGAATCCTTGCGATATTCTGTATTATAGAAATTTATACTTGTTTATGGGTTGTGAGCCATGTTTGGGGCCTTGTGCCGACCTGTTTAGACCCTCAAAGGTACTTTTACACTATTCTCACACTATCCTGATATAACAATTGTGAACTCAGTCATGTTTTCCTACTTGTTGTTGTTTTCACTATTATCGCATTGTTTTGAAACTCTGAGAGGTATTTTGGGCTGAGTCCCGTGAGTTGAGATGAATTTCCCGAGTGGCTTGTGTGGATGACTGAGTGAGGCCGAGAGCCGAGTATGTAAGGATAGTTATGGATCGGGTTGCACGTCGCATCAATATATATGTTATATATTACATATGGATCGGGCTACACGTCGCAGCAATATAGATTATTTATGGATCGGGCTGCATGCCGCGGAAATATATGTTATATATTGATGGGGCAGCACGCCGCGGCAATGTACATATTGGATCGGGCTGCACGCCGCTGCAAATATAGCGCTTGGGCTGTAGGAGCCCTTCCGGAGTCTGTACACCCCCAGTGGGCGCAGTCGACTATTTTATGGATCGGGCTGCATGCCACAGCGTATGTTATATGGATCGGGCTGCACGCCGCAACAGTATAGATATATATACATGTATTGGATCGGGTTGCCCGCCGTAGCAATTGTGCGTATTCATGGTACTTGTTGAGTACGAGTGTATAGTGTGAGCATGAGATAGTGATAGTGGTGTCACGAGTGACTGAGAGGCTTGCCCGAGAGGCTTTATTGTGAGTGATATTGTGCCTGAGGGGCTTATATGTTATGAAACTACTGTTTTCACTCTTCTTTACACTGAGCCTCTCATGATAATGTTGGAAAAATGTTTTTATGTGAGATTTTTAAATGAAAACTGGATTTTTATGAAATATTCGGAATGTAGATTCATGACTTGATTTATTCAGTTCCACTGTTGTTCATTATATGGATTTACATGATTTATAGATGCTCGTCACTACACTCAAGTTTTTAGTTACTTTGATTACCTACTGAGTTAGCGTACTCACGTTACTCCCTGCACCTCTGTGTGCAGATCCAAGTACCGGACAATCTCACTAGTTGATTTTCGCACGTGCTTGGAGTTTGAACGAGGATCGAGGTAGCTGCTCAGCGTCCCCAGCTCACCTCCTTTCCTTTCCTCAGTTTATAGTTTTTGTCTTTCGTACATCAGACTTTTGTAGTAGCAAGTCACCTTATTGTACATTGTATTTACAGTCCTAGATGCTCATGACAGATGGCTCCATGTTTTGGAGAAGTGTATAAATTGTTCATCTCATTTTGTTGTTTTAAAATCTGCTAATTTTGAGATGTTATGAAATATTGTGATATTCTGTAATGGTTGGCTATCCTAGTTCCATGATAGGCGCCATCATGGCCGGCTTAGGATTTGGGGTCATGACAAGATTTCCTACTCCTGACAAAATAAAAACTAACTACACCCGGTTCAAACACAACCCTTGGAAAATAACCGCTGCCCAAAGAAAAACTAAGGGGCAATTAATACACTACCTAACAAAAGAAAATCTTTTTGTATTTTTCTTTCGAATTTAATCCCTAATGAATCTTGTTAAAAGATATCCATCGTCAGGAAAAATCAAAATTTTCAAATTTTTATTTTATTTTTCAATTTTTTTTCTATTTGTAACTAGTAAAAATAACAAACAAATTTAAGACTAATAAACATACAACATAAAAATATATCCAAACCCCACACTTTAAGTTGTGGCATGTCCCCATGACACACAATTAAAAATCATAACGTAAAGGAAACTTTCGTGAACATCTAGTCGGGTCTAAATCAAAGTCGGGCTCCATCTTTCTCGCCCGAACTAGTGTGCACATCCATACAGATAGTTTCTTCTCAGCCTTTTTGTGGTACACCCCACACTTATCTTTATCAACCACTGGATCCTTATCCCTTTAACTCTTCACCTTCAACACTTGCAACTGGCTTTACCTCTTTCACCCTCGTCTCTACATTCATCTCGAGAGTCACAGTCTCCTCACCCACACTAAGAATGAGTTTTCTATCATGTATATCTAGTATAGCTCTACCCATTGCTAAAAATGGTCTTCCTAGGATGAGAGGGACCTCCTTGTTCTCCTCCATATTCACCACTATGAAATTTGAAGAAATTACGAACTTATCCACCCGCACCAAAACATCTTCTACTATCCCCTCGGGTGTTATTGTCGTTGGTCTACCAGTTGCAATGAATTAGAACCGACCTTATCTGTCCAATCTCATTCTCCAATTTCCTGTAAATAGAATATAGTATTATATTAATTGAGGCACCATAATCACATAAAGATTTATCAAAGTTAAGAGTGCCTAAAGAGCAAGGTATAGTAAAACTCCCTGGATCTCCACACTTCTATGGGATTTTGTTTTGCAATATTGCACTTAACCACTAAGGTCTCCTCTATCATCATCTTCTTTGTAAGGATCTCCTTCATGAATTTGGAATGAGCTGGCATTTGGGGGAGAACTTCTATAAATGTAAAATTTATATTAACATGTCTTAGCATATCTAGAAATCTCTCAAATTGCTTGTCCAACTTTTCTCTATATCACTTTTAGGGAAAAGGTAGAGCAAGCATTCATTGGCTTCCTCCCTTCTTGAAGATTCCTCATTCTTCTTTTTTGTCTACTCCCTTTTTGATTTTCTTCTTCTTCTTCTTCTTCTTCTTCTTATCATCTTCAATTTTCAGCTTCTCCCCACTTTATTTTTCAGGTATCACCTCTTTTGGGATAAGAGTGGGATATTTCAACACTTGCTCGCTTCTCAATGTCACAAAATTTATGGTTTCTTTGGGATTCTTTTCCGTATCAGCTGGCAGAGTACCTGGGATTATCTCAGACAATATAGTTGCAATTTGTCCCACTTGTCTCTCTATGTTACGCAAACCTGTCACAAGTTCTTTGATTGCCGCACCATGAGCATCTAGAGTCTCATCCGTTTTGACAATGAATGACTGCATCAGATCTTCTAACCTAGAGTAAATTGGCTATTGAGGCTAAAACTGCACCTCGACTGATTCACAAAACTTGGAGCTCCTTAAAATCTGGAGTTATTTTGTTGCCATGCATTTGTTGTACCCCTAGGTGAAATCCATGAAAAAATGGTATGCTTCTAACCCATTACATCGAACTTATAATAACCACAACATTAGCTTCCTCGTTTGAGGCTTGACGCTCATGAGTAGGGTGTCCTCTTCCACATATGTCACATGATGCATGATGCTCATTATGTATCGAAGTTAAGGTCGTCCTCCTTATTTCTTTTGTCATGGCATCAAGTTGTACCTGTACAGATGTGTTAGCATCAACCTACTGAACACCAGTTGATCTTCTTCTTTCAGCAATCTCATTGGGACACTGATTTGCATCATCAGATAACTCACCTAGAATACTGACTATCTCCTATAGAGTCTTTTTCATCAACTGGGCTCCAGCTGCATTACTCAATGTTCTACGTGAGGCCGATTTCAATCCATCCCAAAAGTCCTGGAGTTGCATCTAGAGTTCAATTCCACTATGTTGACACTTCCGCACTATCTCCTTAAACCTCTCGCACGCTTCAAACACAGGTTAAGTCTCATTCTAGCAAAAGTTATGGATTTCTCTTCTAAACTTGCCCATTTTAGCTGAGGAGAAATATTTAGTAAGAAATTTTCTGATCATCTCCTCCCATGTTCTAATTTATCCTTGGGGCAAGCTTCGAAGCTAGTGCTTTGCATCTTCTTTAAGTGTGAAGAGGAATGCCCTTAGATAAACTGCATCTTGTGAAACACCAGTATATTGAAAGGTGTTCATAATCTCCTCAAAGTGCATCAGATGAATGTTTGGATCTTCGTTCATCTTTCATCCGAAGACGCAACTATTTTGGAGGGTTTGGAGAAACCCTGGCTTCAATTCGAAATTATTGGCTGCAACTAGAGGTGGTCTCACACTAGATAAGCCTTTATTGTAGACCGGTCTAGCATAATCACCAAGTGGTCTCCCAGCACCGGAGCTATGTTTTTGAACTGGACTGGTACTAAAGGCTGATTCTGAGCAATTCCCCGAGCCTTCTCTTCTTCATATGCAATTTGTGCATCTCTAATAGCTTCTTCCTTAGCATCCCGAGCAACTTTTTCTCTTAGTTGGGCTGCCTCTCTTGCATCAAAATCTTATCATCATGTGCAGTCATAATTTCTTTGGTTGAGGATTGTCCAACTTTCTCTGTATTCTCGGCCAGATTTCTTTCCTTCCTCAACTGTCGTAGTTATTTCTCGATTTCTGATTTGTATGGTAGAAATTCCTTCCCAGAAGATCAAGTCATGCACCACCCTAACCTGTAGCCATGCGCACAACCAAAGAACACCCAAACATCAAAAGAGAAAAATAAAATAAAAAGAAAAGTTCCTGAATTAGTACTACAAACTATTTCAAACGGTATTGGTTTCCAATCCCTGGCAATGGCACCACAATTTGACGAGCACAAAACATATACTTACATATGCTTGCTACTCAAATATAGTATAATATAATATCGTAATCATAGGAATTGGAGTTAAACATTATTTTCATATTGTATAGCTTGATTTCTATCCAAGATGATCAACAGTTGAGAATTATGTGATTAAAAACAACAATTAACTAAGAACCTATGGTTATTGACTCATTACAATCGAACGAGAAGCAAGTAAAAAAGGTTATCAACAGAAGAAAATAGGGTTTTAATGGGATAGGTGCAAGATAATTGTCTGGGATTTAGCTTTAGTTAACTCACTTCTAATGTTAAAGTGAGTCTCTTGAATTCACTCAATTATTAGTTCAAACGTTTAGTAGAAACTCGTCTCTCGCAACCTCACAAGATGAACTAAATTAAGCTCGATAAAGATACGCAAGAACTCATAGTGGATTGATCTTTAGGAGAACATCTCTCGATTATCCTCATAACTAAGTTTAATCAATGATTCAACGAGCCTCTTTCGATTATTAATAAGTATTAATGAATTCAACCAACAAAATAGAATGCAAGAATAGCACAAGTTATGCCTCTCTCGATTACATGAACAAGTGAGTATAGATGCCACAATTAAATCATCCAAAATGATTCAATATATAAAACTAGAGTTATAATCCACAAACAAATATCAATACACCAAAAGAGAACTACTCTGTAGATATGGAGCAATTCATCACAAATATGTTTAAAATAAAGAAGAACATAAAACGATCCAAACTCGTGTCTTGAGTGAAGATTGAATGATGAATTCCTTGTGCTTTTGCTTCTCCACCTCCTCTTTAGCTTCCTTAGGTCTTAGATATGTCAAAAGTCCCAAAAATAATATTCTTATATGTATTTATACTAAGTAGGATCGGGCCTAAACGAAATCACCTTCTCCTAGACGAAATTAGATTATTATTCTATAAAAAATGCATCGGTGCGCCGTATTGGGTGACGCACCACGCGGAGTGGCAATGGGGTTTGTCAAAGAGCTTATAATTTGACTTATGGCAGAAATTGGGCAGCTGCGGAGCTCCAAGTCCGCCTCACACGCCGCGACTTTCGTGGATTCCCAGAGTAATTCGTTTTCCTCGCTTTTGATATCCATGCTTGGTCCTCGCCCCTGAATGCGATCCCGGATTCATCCCATGGACTTTTACTAGGACTTCAAAGCTCCAAATCACTTGAATTCATTATATAACATCTACATAGCTCAGAATCACTCCTACAGGGCATAAAACACACAATTAGTGCAAAACAATAGTGATTAAAGCTCAAACTCAATCAATGTGCAGTAAACTAAAGTGCTGCAGACGACTAAAATACGAGATTATAGCATACCATTAGGCATCATTAGCACAACCGATTTTCAAATATATACTCGCTTTGTCCCTAAAAATAGTGTCCATCTTTTGTTTAGTTTGGAAAACCAAGAGATCATTTATCATTTTATCATGTTTACCCTTATTATTAATTATTGCATTGGAAATTCAAGTAATTTTTAGTGGTTGCACAATTGTTAAAGTATGTTTTATTGATTTCAATCATTAGATGACTTAACAATAATTAAGGGTGACATTGTAATTTTATTTATGGCTCCTTAAGGGGTATCTCAAGTCAATACATGTCTTCCCCTCTAACACAATATTTACCTGACAAAACAAACATACAAAACTATGTAATTACACCCAATTCAAACTCCCTTATGGCTTTCCAAATAGGCTCTTGAGGTAAATACACACTAAATAATTTTATATTTAGACATAACAACAGTCCAACTAACCCAGTTTAAACCCATATGTGAGGTCCAAAAAGGGTAGTGTGTACGTAGCCTTACCCCTATCCTATAAAGGCAGAGAAGTTGTTTATGATATACTCTCGCTGAAAGAAAATTGAAAATAAAGCAACAGGAAATAGCAGTAGTAATGTAATATTGTAATGGATGCAAATGACACAACAAGGAATAAGAGAATACAAGAATAGTACTAGTACTACTTGTAAGCCTAGTATGAACTAACAACTACCTTTCAACCTACCACCTTAATATTTGATCTCGACACCTTCCTATCGTGGGGAATGTCCTCGGTAAGGTGAAGGAATCATATGTCCTTCCTAATCACCTACCTTCAATATTTCTTTGGCTTACCCCTGCCCTTCATCGAGCCCACCATGATCAACCTCACACCTCATGACTGGGGCATCTATGTCTCTCCTCCACAGAAGCCGCTCCCACATTGTCCATAATAACTTTATTCCTATTCTTGTCTTTCCTGGTATGTCCACACATCCATGTTAGCCTCCTCATTTCAGTTACATTCATCTTCTATAAATTGGACATCTTGATGAGCCAACACTCAACTACATACAACATAGTAGGTCTATCCACCACCCTGTAGAACTCACCCTTAATACTAAGTGGCACATTCTTATCACACAAAACCCCCAAAGCTAGCCTCCATTTAATCTTCCATGCCCTAATGTGATGAGTAAAATCCTCGTCAATATCCATGTTGCCTTAGCTTATTGACTCAAGATACTTGAAACTATCTCTTTTAGGAATGACTTGAGTATCAATCTTCACTTCCACTTCTGCTTCATGCCTCCCATCACCGAATTTGCACTCCAAATTCAGTTTTTAAGTTTCTCAACTTGAAATCTTTAAAGTATAGCGTCTATGTCCGAACATCCAACCTAGCATTTAAAGAACTTAAGAGTTCATAAGTTTGACCTAGAGTTGACTTTGATGTTATCGCACTCCAATTGGTGCTCCGAGACTTTGGAAAGGTCTATATAGTTGAATTGAACTAGTGTGCAAAGTTTGGAAGTAATTTGAAGTGTTTAAGCGTGATTCAGACACTCTTTTCAAAGAATGAAGATTAAACAACTTAAGAGAAAGTTTATTCGGTTCAAGCCTCGATTCTCTGTTGTGATATTCCCATGGGATTTTTTAGTCTTTGGAGAAGTTTGGATAAATTATTTGTACTTGTTGTCATGATTGGATGAGGTCCCGAGGGGCTCGAGTGTTGGACCATTTGTTAAGAAACTAGTTAAGTTAAGGATTTGGAGTTTGACCATGGTCAATATCACGTCAAGCTAAACATTTTTCAGTGTTTTGTGCGCGAGAGCAGGTTCTTAGCATATCTTATGATTGGAATGCATATATGGTTTGTGTCCAGGAGATTCTGAAAGAGTTTTGGGTGGTAAAATAAAGTTAATCTTATTGCTTAGTTTTTCTGGCATAAATAATTACGAAAATGTCATTTACGTCCCTGAAATTTTCGGACTTCCTTTAAAAATTCAAAACATCATATCTTCCTCATTTTAAGGCCGAATTTGGTGATTCAAAAGGCTATCTTGGATGTAATAACACAAGGATCATGTTGGACATATCAAACATGAGTTCAAGGATCCTCTAGGATCTTATTCATACTAGAAAAGCTGCTGCATTTTTACATATTTCAAAATTTAGTTGCTTTTTTCTGCAAAGGTTTTGGAGCTCGGTTTTGGGCGATTATGGAGGGGATTTCCACCACTTGGATTGGGGTAAGTATTTTTTTTTCGAATTTGTTTAAATTTTATGATTCCAACCTTGATTTTAGTGTTTGATTGATAATTTGAATAGGAGAAATTGAGGATTTTAGAAAAAACTTTTCTAAAACAAAAGTTGATGATTTGATGTAATGACCCAACGGGTCATTTTGAGCATTTTAATTCCGGTTAGCTATTTGAAGTCTTGAGTAGCTTCATATGATGTATTATGGCTTGTGTGAACCGTCAGCTTTGATTTTCATGTGATTCGAGATTGATTTGATTGAATAGTTCTCAACTAGGAAGCTTTAAGTTGAAAGAGTTGACCAAGATTGACATTTGTGTATTTAACCCTATATCCGAGATTTGATAGTTCTGTTATATCCGAAGAGTGATTTTGGACTTGGCCGTATGCCCGAATTTGTATTTGGATGTTTCTTGAAGGTTTTGGCATTAATTAGCGATATTTTGCAATTTGAAGGTTTGGAAATTTCTAAGGTTTGACTCGGAGTTGACTTTAATAATATCGGGTTCGAATTATGGTTCAGGAAATCGGAATAGCCTCTTATGTAATTTGTAACTTGTGTGCAAAATTTATTTCTAACGATTTTATAAAGTTTGACACGAGTTTTGGAAACTTAAGGTTTAAAAGGTCATAATGTTTGATTTGAGGTGCGATATGTGGCTTTGATATTGTTATGTGAGATTTGAGGCCTCAAGTAGATCTGTATTATTTTTTGGGACTAGTTGGCATGTTCGGACGAGGTCCCAAGGGTCTTGGATGAGTTTTCGATCTTTTCAGATGGATTTTATATTGCTTATTGTTGGTGTCTTTTCAAAGCATCACGATCATGGAACAAGGATGGCGATCCCATAGATGAAATTTAGAATGCGTTATTTTATCTCTTCATGTTCACGAGTATTAAATCGTGTTCGTCGTGGCTGTGTAACTTGAGCTTCTCATTCGCATTGGTGAGGTCGCGTTCGCGCTGATATGTTGGGAGCTGGTGAATCCTTCTCCGCGTCCGCGATACGCAAGCCGCATTCGAGTAGTGTGGAGTCTATGGGCATCGCGTTTGCGTGGGAATTGTCACGAACGCATACGACATGTTGTGGTAGTGAATTTTTTAGTTCATTGTGAACACAGTGGTTCTTCCGCATTTGCATTGTTTAGTTCATTGCGAACACGGTGGTTCTTCCATAGTTGCGAATAGTATACCTGTGCCAGTGTATAAAGTACTCTATTTCGAAGGATTTTATAATTTTATCACATTTGGAGTTGGGGAGATTGGATTTGGGCGAATTTGGAGAGAATTTTCACCACATGTATTGGGATAACAGTTTTGTACTCGGTTTTGATTATATTTTATGAACCTATATTTGATTTTGGCATTTGGATTATAACATCGATTCGCAATCGAATTTGAGTGAAATATGTATTGTTGGACTCGTAATTTGATGAATTGCTGGACTTTGTTAGTTTTTTCGGGTTCCGAGTGCGGGTCGATTCTAATATTTTGGTTGACTTGGAGTAAATGAGTAAAGATTCGACCTTTGTCATTTGGGACTTCTTCCTTAGGCATTATTTGATATGTTTGAGTTTATTTTTGCTAGTTTTGAGTCGTTCGGAGGTTGATAAGCACGGGATGACGCTTCTATAGTGTTTTTTGGCTTGCTCGGTATTGGATTGGGCTTGTTTGAGGTAAGTAACTGTAACAACCCGGCCGGTCGTTCCATGAGATTAGTCTCGTTTCCCTCATTTCTGCTTTATTATATGTTGTTTAGCCTATTTATGTTGTGTTGGGTCGGTTGGTTCGGGTTCAGATTGGCCGTGGTGAGAATTGGGACACTTAATCTTTTAAATTAGCTTAATGGTTGAAAAAGTCAAATGGGAGTTGACTTATTGGTAAAAGACCTCGAAATGTGGATTTTATGGGTCGGATAGCTTCGTTAGGTGATTTGGGACTTAGGAGTGTGTTCGGAATGAAGTTTTGATGTCCGGTGTAGAATAAGGCTTGAATTGGTGAAAGTTACTTTTTGGTGATTTTTGGTCGGCAGTGGAAAATAGGCTATGGGGGTCAGAATGGAATTTCGGAAGTCGGAGCGGGTTCATAATGTCAATTTGGATATGTATGCAAAATTTCATGTCAATCGGATGTGTTTTGGTTGGTTTGGGCATCATTGGCGAAATTTAGAAGTTTCAAAGTTCATAGGCTTGAATTTGATGTAATTTTAGTGTATTCATGTTGTTTTTGGTGTTTCAGAGGTTCGAATAAGTTTGAATAATGTTATGGGGTATGTTGGTAGGATTAGTTGAGGTCCTGGAGGCCTCGGGTGTATTTCGGATGCTCAAACGGGCATTTTTGGTCTTAAGGAGTCTGTTATTTTTCTAGTGTTTTAGCAGCAGTGTTTTCTTCACTGCGATCGTGTGGATTTATCCACGATCGCATAGAGTAAAAGAGTGGGGCAGGCATTTTGCTCTATGCAATCGCGTGGTTAGGATTGCGATCGCATAGGTTGGGCAGGTGAAGCAGTATGATCGCGTGGACTTTCGTGCGATCGCATAGACATTCTGAGGCGCGTGTGGGGGATGGAGATTTGTTCTATGTGATCGCGTGTGTTGGTATGCGATCGCGTAGAGTGGTCTGGGTTGTGCATCACGATCGCGTGGCTGGATTCGCGACCGCACTAAAAGGATTATAAATTCTTGGCAGAATGTTTTAAATAGCCATTCTTACGAAATTTTGTCCATTTTCCTCCATTGACAAGCGGGTTTAGAGCTATTTGAGAGGGTTTGAAGAAGAAACCAAAGGGGCTCACTTGGAGGTAAGGTTTGCAACTTCATAACTCGTTTCTATGTCATTTTCTAAGTAATTACACCGGAAAGATTGTTGAATTTAAACCCAAAATTTGGGGAAGTTAAGTGCATGGAATTGAATTTTTTTTTTGAGGATTTGAGCAGGCAATTGTGGTCCTATTTTGATGTTCTTGGTATGTATATAATCACGGGAGGACGAGGATTCTAGTGATAAAATTTTTATCAAATTATGAGACGTGGGCCCGTGGCTCGAGTTTGGCCGAATTTTGAGAACTGTGTCTAAATTGATAGTTTTCAATTGGGTTTTGTTCCTTTAGCATACATTGATTATGTTAATCTGGTTTTGGTTAGATTCGGAGCAATCGGGAGCCAATTTGAGGGGAAAGAGCATCGTGGATTAGTATTGTGGCCCGATAGAGGTGAGTAATGATTATAAATCTTGTCCTAAGGGTATGAAACCCCGGACTTCATATTTCTCATTGTTTTTAGAATGGCGCACATATCGGATGACGAGTATGTGGCGCGCACTGATTTTTGGATTAGACTTCATCCTCTCCGCGACAATTATTTAGTTGCGTATTTTACTCTAAATCATATGTTTAATTGTGTTCTAAAAACTATTGCTATATTTGGGCTATAAGCCATGTTTGGAGCCTCGTGGCGACTTGTTTAGACCACTTGGGGGCTTTTTACTGCCATTTCCTCACTATTTATTTATGATCTACACTCAGTCATACTGTGCTTAACGGTTTTCGAAACTCAGCCTTATTTACACTATTTCGAGATATAAAAATGATATTTTGGGTCGAGTACCCCGTTTTACTGATACGCCCGAGGGGCTTTTGAGAGGTTCTAATTGAGTGAGGCTGAGGGCCTGATTGTGAGGATATGATATGCCACGAGATGGCTTGATATTAGCGCTTGGGCCGAAGGAGCCCCTCCGGAGTCTGTACACACCCCTAGTGAGCGCGGATACCTACTGAGTGCGAGTGCTGAGTGCCGAGTGACGAGTGATAGGGAGGCATGAGTGACATTGAGGTTGCCCGAGAGACTGATACTGAGTGGTTTTAAGGTACTGAGTGATGTTAAGCCCGAGGGGCGATTTATGATTCATGTTTTTGCTCGAGGGGCTACTTATGATTTATTTCATTTTATACTAAATCCTTCGGTTATTTTTATTTCTGAAATTATTGAAAAACACATTTTCAGAAGGATTTTTCTGAAGTTGGCATTTAAGGCATGTTGATTTCATATATCTATGTATATACTGTTGGAAAGAAAGGCTGTGTATATTGTGAACTGATGATATTTATTTTTATGTGTTTCTTGCCGCTTAGAATTGATTTATTTTCATTACTACTGAGTTGGCGTATTCACATTACTCCCTGCACCCTACGTGCAAATACAGGTGCTGATACTAAGCATTAGCCATCTATTCTGTGCGGAGCCGGAGTTCGGAATATAGAGGTTGATGTTCAGCGTCCGCAGCATCTCTGTTTTCCCTTCTGATGTTGTATCTAGTTATTCGTTCGGAGGTTTTTTATTATAATAGTATACCTTTTGTCATATTTCTTAGATGCTCATGACATGTTGACTCCGGGTTTTGGGGATGGTTAGACTGTTTAACTGTTTATTTTCCTAATGGATTCAGTAATTCTATATACTTTTGTGAAATATTGAAAATGGTTGGGATTTTTGAAAGAAACTGTAGTTATGTGATTATTGGCTAGCCTAGTTCCACGATAGGTGCCATCACGACCGTTTAAGATTTGGGGTCATGACAAGTTGGTATCAGAGCCTAGGTTACATAGGACTCAACGGTCATGAGCAAGTTTAGTATAGTCTTGCGGATCGGTGCGAATATTCCTGTACTCATTTTCGAGAGGCTGCGGAACCCTTGGGAACAGTCTCATTTTTCTTGAATTTTGTCGTCCCATTTTGTTGATTCTGGAAATATAAACTTCTGTTGTTTCCTTCTCTCACAGATGGTGAGGACTCGCGCTACCGATCAGGATGATCAGCCACCAGCTAGACCAGCGAGGGGTCGAGGCCGCGGTCAAGGCCGTGGTAGAGGTAGGGGGCCAGCCCGTGCAGCAGCCAGGGCAGTGCCAGTTGATCCCCCTACTGTTCAGGATCATATTCCAGTTGCAAATGCACCAGCGGAATCGGCTCAGGCACCAGCAGTGCCTATTGTTATTTCGGGTCTTCATGAGACCTTGGCTCAGATCTTGACTGTGTGTACCACCCTTGCTCAAGCAGTTGCCGCTATTTCTCAGGCCAGGGGAGGCAGTCAGAATCCAATTGCCCGGACACCTGAGTAGGCTACTCAGGGCCAGCAGACACCGGGGGCAGTTCCAGTCCAGTCGATTGCTCTAGTTCGGGACTTCGTGGTTCCGGCTATGCCAGAAGACGAGCAGCGTAGACTGGAGAGGTTTAGGAGACTACAGCCTCCGACATTCAGTGGTGCTAAGGGCGAGGATGCCCAGGGTTTTCTGGATAAGTGTTAGAGGATGCTGCATACTGCTGGGATTTTGGAGACCAGTGGGGTCTCATTTGCTACTTTTTAGTTTTCTGGTGCTGCTTCCACTTGGTGGGAGTCTTTTGAGAGGCGTAGGCCTGTTGGTTCAGCACCCCTCACCTGGCAGCAGTTCTCCACTATCTTCTTGGAGAGGTATGTACCCAGTCTCACAGGGAGGAGCAGTGCAGGCTTTTTGAGCAGCTGCCTCAGGGAGGAGCTATCAGTGACACAGTATGAGATACGATTTTAAAAGTTGGATCGTCATGCTACCGAGTTGGTCCCTACTGATAGGAAGAGGGTTAGGAGGTTTGTGGATGGCCTCACTTATCAACTTCGCATATTTATGATCCGGGAGAGAGTATCAGATGCTACATTCGAGCAGGTTGTTGATATTTCTCGAGATATTGAGTCGGTTCGCCGCCAGCAGCGGGAGGAGAGAGAGGCCAAGAGGCCTCGTGGATCGGGCAGTTCTAGTGGTGCTCCTTCCAGGGGGCAGTTACAGCATGGTAGAGGTCGTTCATTCAGGCCTCCTCAGTCAGTTCGCCCAGCTTATAGTGGTGCATCTTTCGGGTATGGTCCCCGCTGTTCTCAGCCAGTCCGTTCTTCATTCGATGCCCTCCCAGCTCAAAGTGCAGCTCGAGCACCACCAGTTCAGAGTTCTTCTATGCATGAGTCATCTAGTGGCCATTCTGGTGCTAGGGGTTTCTAGCAGTCCCCGCCTCCAGATCCAGGGAGTTGCTTCGAGTGCGGCGAGTTTGGGCATATGTGGAGGCAGTGTCTACGTCGTCCTGGTGGTTCATCTCAGCAGAGGGGCCAGCCCTTGACTTCAGCCCCAGTTACTTCACCACCCACCCAGACAGCCAGCGGTGGTAGTCAGTCAGCTAAAGGACCCCTTGAGGGGGAGGTCGAGCAGGTGGAGGTCAAGCCCGTATGTACGCATTTCCAGCTAGGCTAGATGCTATGGCCTCCGATGCAGTGATCGCAGGTATTGTCTCAGTCTTTTTCTGAGATGCTTTGGCTTTATTTGACCCTGGTTCTACATATTCCTATGTTTAATCATATTTTTCCCATTTTCTGGATGTGCCCCGTGAGTCTTTAGTTACGTCTGTTTATGTGTCGACTCCAGTGGGAGATACTGTTGTTGTGGACCGTGTGTATCGGTCGTGTGTGATAGCTATTGGGGGTCTGGAGACCCGAGTGGACCTACTATTACTCAGCATGGTCGATTTTGATGTGATATTGGGCATCGATTGGTTATCTCCGTGTCATGTTGTTCTTGATTGTCACGCTGAGACCGTGACCTTAGCTATGCCAGGATATCCGAGGGTTGAGTGGAGAGGTTCTTCTGAGTATATGCCTAGCAGGGTGATTTCCTACTTGAAGGCCCAACGCTTGGTTGAGAAGGGGTGTTTATCTTATCTGGCTTCTGTGAGGGATGTCAGTAGTGAGACTCCCACTATTGATTCGGTTCCTGTGGTTCGTGACTTTCCGGACGTGTTTCCTGCAGACCTGCCGGGCATGCCACCTGACAGGGACATTGATTTTGGTATTGACCTGGTGCCTGGCACCCAGCCTATTTCTATTCCACCTTATCGTATGTTACCAGCGGAGCTAAAGGAACTGAAGGAGCAGCTTCAGGAACTCCTGGATAAGGGGTTCATTCGGCCTAGTGTGTTACCTTGGGGTGCACCGGTGTTGTTTGTAAAGAAGAAGGATGGTTCTATGCGTATGTGTATTGATTATCGGCAGCTGAACAGAGTTACGGTGAAGAACCGACATCCCTTTCCTCGTATAGATGACTTGTTTGATCAGTTGCAAGGTGCCAGTATGTTTTCCAAGATTGACTTGCGTTCCTGTTATCATCAGTTGAAGATTCGGGGGCCAGACATTCCGATGACTTCTTTCAGGACTAGATATGGTCATTATGAGTTCCTGGTTATGTCATTTGGGATGACCAATGCCCCAGTAGCCTTTATGCACTTGATGCACAGTGTATTCTGGCCTTATCTGGACTCTTTCATCATCGTGTTTATTGATGATATTTTGGTGCATTCCCAATCTCGGGAGAATCATGAGAAACATTTGAGAGTTGTGCTTCAGACCATGAGGGGGAAGAGATTGTATGAAAAAATTTTGAAGTGTGAGTTCTGGATTGATTCAGTAGCGTTCTTGGGGCTCGTGGTGTCCAATGAGGGTATTCAGGTTGACCCAAAGAAGATATAGGGAGTGCAGAGCTGGCCTAGACCGTCTTCAGCTACCGAGATTCGCAGTTTACTTGGTTTGGCAGGGTACAACCACCGTTTCATAGAGGGATTTTCATCTATTGCTGCGCCTATGACCAGATTGACCCAGAAGGGTGCTCAGTTCAGGTAGACTGAGGAGTTGAGGAGAGCTTTCAGAAGCTCAAGTCAACTTTGACTGCATCTCCGGTATTGATTTTGCCTGCGGGTTCAGGTTCTTATACAGTTTACTGTGATGCCTCGAGATTAGGACTTGGAGCGGTTTTGATGCAGGATGGTAGGGTGATTTTCTACACGTCGAGACACTTGAAGGTGCACGAGAAGAATTATCTAGTGCACGATCTTGAGCTAGCAGCTATTGTTCACGCCTTGAAGATTTGGCATCATTATTTGTATGGAGTGCATAGTGAGATTTTCACAGATCACCGTAGTTTGCAGCGTCTGCTTAAGCAGAAGGATCTGAATTTGTGTCAGAGGAGGTGGTTGGAGCTTCTCAAGTACTATGACCTCACTATTGTATATCATCCGGGGAAGGCCAATGTAGTGGCCGATGCCCTAAGTCGCTTAGCAGAGAGTTTGGGGAGTCTAACCTACCTTCCAGTAGCAGAGCGGCCATTAGCACTTGATGTTTAGGCTTTAGCGGGTCAGTTGGTGAGATTGGATCTATCAGCGCCTCCGCGGGTATTAGCTTGTGTAGCCTCCTGGTTTTCTCTTTATGATCAAATTAGAGCACGCAGTATGATGATCCACACTTGCTCGTTAGGGTCCGTCATGGTGATGCCAGGGATGTGGTTATTGGTGATGATGGGGTCATGAGGATGCAGGGCCGAATTTGTGTGCCCAATGTGATGGACTTCGAGATTTGATTCTAGCTTAGGCCCATAGTTCGCGATATTCCATCCATCTGGGTGACGCAAAGATGTATTAGGATCTGAGAAAACATTATTGGTGGAGGTGGATGAAGAGGGATATTGTTGGGTTCATGGCTCGGTGTCTCAACTATCAACAAGTCAAGCATAAGAACTGGAGACCAGGTTGATTGCTTCAGATATATTAGATATTCCGGAGTGGAAGTGGGAGCGGATCACCATGGACTTCATAGTTGGGCTTCCACGGACTTCGAGGATGTTTGATGCTATATGGGTTATTGTGGATCGGCTGACCAAGTCCGCGCACTTCATTCATGTTGGTACTACTTATTCTTTAGAGCGGTTAGCTGAGATATA
Organism: Nicotiana knightiana; assembly: GCA_005239525.1. Lineage (NCBI taxonomy): Eukaryota > Viridiplantae > Streptophyta > Magnoliopsida > Solanales > Solanaceae > Nicotiana > Nicotiana knightiana. The sequence goes on along the minus strand of ML377361.1, from coordinate 44,620 downwards.
TATCAGGGAGATTGTCTGATTGCGTGGGTTCCAGTTTCTATCATTTCTGATAGAGGTACTCAGTTCACATCTCAGTTTTGGAGAGTCGTACAGAGAGAGTTGGGTACTCAGGTCGAGTTGAGCACATCATTTCATCCTCAGACCGACGGGCAGTCGGAGCGTACTATTCAGATTTTGGAGGATATGTTGCGTAGATGTGTCATTGATTTTGGGGGTTCATGGGACCAGTTTCTGCCACTCGCGGAGTTTGCATATAATAATAATTATCAGTCGAGTATCCAGATGGCTCCGTATGAGGCTTTATATGGTAGGAGGTGCAGATCCCCGATTGGCTGGTTTGAGCCGGGCGAGGCTAGGCTATTAGGCACAGACTTGGTTCAGGATACGTTGGGTAAGGCAAAGTTGATTCAGAAGCGGCTTCGTATGGCAGTCTAGGCAGAAGAGATATGCGGACCGGAAAGTCCGAGATGTGTCCTTCACTGTTGGGGAGAAGGTGCTACTGAAGGTATCACCTATGAAGGGTGTTATGAGGTTCGGGAAGAGGGGAAAGCTAAGTCCTAGGTTCATTGGGCCATTTGAAGTGCTTCAGAGGATTGGGGAGGTGGCTTATTGACTTGCCTTGTCTCCCAGCTTATGGAGTATTCATTTGGTGTTCCATGTTTCGATGCTCCGGAAGTATGTTGGTGACCCGTCTCATGTTTTGGACTTCAGCACGGTTCAGTTCGAGGGTGATATGTCATATGAGGTAGGGCCAGTGGCTATTTTGGGTCATCAGGTCAGAAAGGTTCAGTGGAGGGGACAGCCGGTGGAGGATGCCACCTGGGAGACCGAACGGGAGATGCGGAGCAGATATCCTCACTTATTTGAGACTCCAGGTATGTTTCTAGATCCTTCAAGGACGAACGTTTGTTTAAGAGGGGGAGGATGTAACGACCCGGCCGGTTGTTCTGTGAGATTAGCCCCGTTTCTTCCATTTTTGCTTTATTATTTATTTCTTATCCTATTTATGTTGTGTTGGGTCGGTTGGTTCGGGTTCAGAGTGGTCGTGGTGAGAACTGGGACACTTAGTCTCTTAAATTAGCTTAATAGTTGAAAAAGTCAACTGGGAGTTGACTTATTGGTAAACGACCTCGGAATGCCGATTTTATGGCTCAGATAGCTTGGTTAGGTGATTTGGGATTTAGGAGTGTGTTCGGAATGAAGTTTTAATGCTCGGTGTAGAATTAGGCTTGAATTGGCGAATATTAGTTCTTGGCGATTTCCGGTCGGCAGTGGAAAATAGGCTATCAGGGTCGGAATGTAATCCCGGAAGTTGGAGCAGGTTTGTTATGTCATTTTGGATATGTGTGCAAAATTTCAGGTTAATCGGATGTGTTTTGGTTGGTTTCGGCATCATTGGCGAAATTTCGAAGTTTCAAAGTTCATAGGCTTGAATTGGATGTAATTTTGGTGTTTTCGTGTTGTTTTTGATGTTCCGAAGGCTCAACTAAGTTTGAATGATGTTATGGGGTATGTTGGTAGGATTGGTTGAGGTCCCGGGGACCTCGGGTGTATTTCGGACGCTCAAACGGTCATTTTTGGTCTTAAGGAGTCTGTTGTTTTTCTAGTGTTTTAGAAGCAGTGTTTTCTTCACTGCGATCGCGTGGATTCATCCGCGATCGTGTAGAGTAAAAGAGTGGGGCAGGTATTTTGTTCTATGCGATCGCGTGGTTAGGATTGCGATCGCATAGGTTGGGCAGGTGAAGCATTGCGATCGCGTGGACTTTGGTACGATCGCATAGAGGTTCTGAGGCGCGTGTGGGGGATTGAGATTAGTTCTATGCGATATGTGTTGGTATGCATCGCGTTGAGTGGTCTGGGTTGTGCATCGCGATCGCGTGGCTGTAGTCATGATCGCACTGAAGGGATTGTCTGGGCAGAATGTTTTAAATAGCCATTCTTAAGAAATTTTTGTCCATTTTCCTCCATTGACAAGCGGGTTTAGAACTATTTGAGAGGGTTTCAAGAAGAAATCAAAGGGGCTCACTTGGAGGTAATGTTTTAAACTTCTTAACTCGTTTCTATGTCATTTTCTAAGTAATTAAACTGGAAAAATTGTTGAATTTAAACCCAAAATTTGGGGAAGTTAAGTGCATGGAATTGGAATTTTCTTTTGAGGATTTGAGTGGGCAATTGTGGTCCGATTTGGTGTTCTTGGTATGTATAGAATTGTGGGAGGACGAGGGTTCTAGTGATGTAAATTTTATCGAATTCTGAGACGTGGCCTAAGGGCTCGGGTTTGGCCGAATTTCGAGAATTGTGTCTAAATTGATAGCTTTCAATTGGGTTTTGTTCCTTTAGCATATATTGATGATGTTAATCTAGTTTTGGTTAGATTCGGAGCAACCAGAAGCCAATTTGAGGGGCAAGAGCATCGCGGATTAGTATTGTGGTCCGGTAGAGGTAAGTAATGGTTATAAATCTTTTCCTAAGGGTATGAAACCTGGAACTTCATATTTCTCACTGTTATTAGAATGGCGCACATATAGGATGACGAGTATGTGGCGTGCACTTATTTTTAGATTGGACTTGGTCCTCTCCACGGAAACTATTGAGTTGCATATTTTACTCTAAATCATATGTTTAATTGTGTTCTAAAAACTATTGCTATATTTGGGCTATAAGCCATGTTTAGGGCCTCGTGCCGGCTTGTTTAGACCCCTTGGGGGCTTTTTACTTCCATTTCCTCACTGTTGATTTTTGATCTACACTCAGTCATACAGTGCTTAACTGTTTTCTAAACTCAGCCTTATTTACACTATTTTGAGATATAAAAATGATGTTTTGGGTCGGGTACTCTATTTTACTGATACGCCCGAGGGGATTTTGAGAGGTTATGAGTGAGTGAGGCCGAGGGCCTGATTGTAAGGATATGATACGCCACGTGGTGGCTTGATATTAGCGCTTGGGCTGAAGGAGCCCTCCGGAGTCTGTACACACCCCTAGTGAGTGAAGGTACCTACTGAGTGCGAGTGTTGAGTGCTGAGTGCCGAGTGCCGAGTGAAGAGTGATTGGGAGGCATGAGTGACAGTGAGGTTTCCCGAGGGGCTGATACTGAGTGGTTGTGAGGTGCTGGGTGATGTTATGCCTGAGGGGCGATTTATGATTCATGTTTTTGCCTGAGGGGCTACTTATGATTTATTTCATTTTACACTAAATCCTTCGGTTATTTTTATTTCTGAAATTGTTGGAAAACACATTTTTCTAAAGATTTTTCTGAAGTTGACTTTTAAGGCATGTTGATTTCATATATCTATGTATATACTGTTGGAAAGAAAGGCTGTGCATATTGTGAACTGATGATATTGATTTTTATGTGTTTCTTGCCGCTTAGACTTGATTTATTTTTATTACTGCTGAGTTGGCGTACTCACATTACTCCATGCACCCTTGTGTGCAGATAGAGGTGTTGATACTGAGCGTTAGCCATCTACTCCGTGCGGAGCCAGAGTTCGGGATATAGAGGTAGCTGTTCAGCGTCCGCATCATCTCTGTTTTCCCTTCCAATGTTGTATCTAGTTATTACGGTTATTGAAGTATAGTATAATCCGTAAGGAGGATCAGGCAAATAAATTTAGATGTTCACTGATTGGACGTTAACCCTAGTGACAATGTATTACGTAAGAAGTTTCAAGTTAGTACTGGGTGGATAGTAGATCAACATTAAGGTGAATCAACAATGGATGGAAAAAAAGTTATGAATCTAGGAAATAAAGTATATCAATCGTCGTAAGTCTGATAAAGTACAAAACCAAGAAAGTCACTACACCTCGCAAAGTGAGACCTAGAGATTGGATAATATCTGGATGAAAAATGAGAGAAGAGTCGCATAGGCGCACATACAAGGACAAAGTCGTACGTACTGCATGATATAAGGTAGAAATAGTTACGAGATTCGAAGAATTCCGACCACAAGTTGTGGTGTGAGAAAGAAGCCTAAAGGGGGGAATGTCCTGGCCTTTGAATTTGTTCACATAATGGTTGACTAGATGTCATGGAGAGTATTAAGGTATTTGCAAGAGTTATATGTTATGAGAATGACAAGTGCATCAGTCAACATTCGAGGACGAATGTTCCAAAAGGGGGAATGATGTTACACCCCATGTTTTCATACGTGAAAGTACGTCGCATGTCAATTGATGTAACCTCGGAAATGCGATTCTCTTTGATAGTATATAAAGTGATCTAATGACATCGCATCATGTATTTCCATTCAACATACAAACGACTAGGTTTAGGACGAATGCACTTAAACGTGAGAAAGGAGATTCTGGAGAAATAAAAATGAGTTGTTTGCTTACCCGACGTGCCTGCTTCACCAACTTACTTTTCGTCCTATTTGCTTGGCTACTCGACATATGTCTAAATTATTTAATGAGGATGAGATACATGTTTCAAAATGGAGAAAGAACCAACATGAATCACCTACTTGATTAAGTAGGTGACAAGTAGGTGAATCACCAACTTAGAGCTTGCAGACCAAATTAAAAGGGAAAGGAAAAGGATAGAGACGACCAGCCCAACCCATCTGCCCAAGCCCATTAGTAGGGCCATGTATACATAGATATTTCACTAAGAAAATAATTTAGAATCCTTCTCTCTCTATTGAAACGTGAAAGAGCTCCAAAATATCGTCCCAAGGCCTCTCTCAACATTATCCTAGGGTTCAAGACCAAATCCACAAGTTGGTAAGGTGATTTCTCTCTAGGAAGATCAAAATCACCTAGCTCTCTCTACTTTATTTTTTAGGGTAAAGAGATTGTTTGAGCTTGAAGTAAAGCTTAGTTGGACAAGTGTTCTTGCTGCCAAGGTAAGGTTTAACTCTCCTATATGTATTTAAGATCATTTATGTATATCTAATTGTTTTGTTAAATGAAACTTGTGAAGTAGGTTGAACTTCATGTTGAAGTGTTGTAGTTGCTGGACTATTTTTGAGTTTAATTCTTGATGTTTTTGAAAGAAGAGAAGGCTTGAACAGTGCAAGTTCGAACTTGGTTGATGGGTGAGATGGTATGGACTGTTTTGTTGACATTCTGGACATGTTGGTCGTGTTGTTTGATTTGAGGAAAATGAAAAGAATAAAGGGAGGTGGTGTCCGAAAATTCATAGACGAGCTAGTCGCACATTTGTGTTGAGTACTGGTTTCCATAAGCTTAACAATGGTCCCTTGTTGTTTGTTGTAGATTGAAGTACTTGCGGGCTTGTCGCGCCCCTTTTTCTCCCAAAATCGGGTTTCGACATGTGACAACTCTTTTAAGAAGGTGTTAAAAGAGGAGAGTCGCCACCTAATGCTTTTAAGGTGCATTAGGGCACCTATATGCATATGACTCACGTTTACTAGTTTGCATCACCAAAGATCGGGTAAGGGCTCTACATTACCTCGAAGAGAAGGTGTTAGGCACTTTTTGAGGTCCACAAATATGGGTCCCAGCCGAACTCAAATTATATGAATTAGTCAGATAAACAAAACAGAGAGAAAACCAGAAGTTGGGGAATTTTATTACCAAAAGACTTTGAATAAATACACACACTTGATTCAACGAAAAGATTGAGGGGGTCCTAAGTTCTTTAGCCTAAAGGATCACCCCGTGCAACATAAATAATACTTCGTAACTCCCTCGATATGCAGTGTTACTCGTATTATTCAGCGGGCACAGACTATAATCTCTTGCTACCCGATTACTATCTTTAAGTTTTTACCTAAAGCGCAATAGTTAATTCTAAATCGTGCCTTATGGGTGCACTACCCGTCCCATGCCTATGGTCCAGGTGGCATTTGGATCTCTATCTTGGATGGTTCTAGACTTAACTTAGGATTCTCAAAATGATAAATCTAAGCGAAATTCAAAACATGTAGGACTGCACATAAGATAATAGATGGCTCAAGTTATTCTCCACATGTAAGAAACAAATGCACGCAAATGGGTTCATAGTAAGGCAGTAGACAAATTTCAGAATTAAGATGAAATAGAATCCTTAAATCTTATAGTCATGGCTTATACGCGATTCTGAATTTTAAACGTACGTGCAATGTTGCTTTCTTAGGACAACGAATTTGCAGGTAGCAAGTATTACAAATCCTATAGGCATAATCTCTAAATTGTTTGCGCAATAAGGTAGTGAAATGGTTTGATAGTTCAGAATTGCCAGCATTTGATTTTATCAACATACTTTCTAGGCGAGCAACAGGATCCTATAGGCAAGATTTCTAAGAATTGGCGATTGAAACTGGTTCTTTATCCTTTCAATCCTATAGACATATTTTCTAGGCGATCAATACGATGGGAATAATAGTAATAGTAGCCAGCTCAATTATATTCCTATAGGCATGATATCTACGTGAATATTGTGAAGAGCAGATATTTATTACACAACATGATTCTATGGGCATGATATCTAACATAGAGCAAATTGAACAAATAGTCACTATGTTGCAATAGGCAGATAATAATGTGTGGGAGTGGAACATGTGAACAGGTGAAATATTCATGTCCTATAGGCATGTTATCTAGCAAATATATAGAAATAGCATGTTGAGCAAATGAAACACTCAGATCCTATAGGTAGAATTTCTGCCCTTTCATGCAAACATTAGAATATACTCTTTTTCCCAATTTCACTAATACTCCAATTGTTATTACAGAATTATTACAGTCCCAATAATGAATGAAATTACAAAGGGATACAAATAACTATAGTAGGCCCAAGACAGGCCCAAAGGTACCCAGCCCTGCCAGGTCTTCAACTTTGTCTTCACACAGATCTCAACATACCCCAGGAACTATAAAAGGACTCGAACCAAGCCCAACAATGGTTTAATCATAGGATCCAGGAAATCAAGCACTTACATCAGTCAATTTGCACATTCAGTAGGTAGAAAGAGGGGACAGAATTAAGTAATCAGGAAAATGGCCAAAGAACCTCAGACCTAGTGTGTCAAAGTTCACAAGGGTCTCAAAGTGGACCTCAAGCAGTGCTCACACTAGGGAGGTTAACAGGGATAGCTTTAGTGGCCTTGGCTTTCAGCCGGCCAAGAATTATAGGTTTAGAAAAAGGGTAAACAACCAATGGAAACATTGTAGTGAATCAGAATGTGAAGAAGTGCATTTGCATTTTTTAGGGACAAGCATTGCAAAGAGATCACATAATGAACATATAAACACATGGGGTACACAAATTCAAGAGACATGTTAATGTTGCAACTCCACACTTAGCATAATGGGGCAGGGTGTGTCTATAAAGAGCAAAGAGGAATTATGGCTTCTGGGAATACCAATTAATAAGCCAAGGAGCATTAGGCCCACAAGACAACAAGTAACACTAAATTAGTAAGTTCAACCCTAAGGATCAAATTATACTAGACACCAGGGATTAAGCAGCGCAAATTTACCAACAAAGCAAACAAAATCAAATATTATAGAGGACACAAGTCAAGAAAAACTAGTCTAAAAGATAACCAGTTGTTAGGAGTACAGAATTGGGCAAGGAAAAAACATACTAAGTGAAAAACATAGCCATAGGAGCAAAGGTGAGGGTTTTATCACAGATTAGGGCATATCAAGGATATAGATCAATCACTATAGAAACCCAGAATAAGGCAGGAAATAGGATGAGGCCATATAGCGAATGTAAACACTCAATTGCCAATACATCAAACTAAGAAAACTCCAAACTGTCCAAATTGCCTAAGTTAAATATAAATACATTTTTTAGGACTAACAGTTTAGGTGTGAGTCAATGCTTGAGAGGTTTATATCATAACAACATCACACATAAAGAGAGTCAAGAAAATACATTAAGTCATGTGATTTCAGAAACATGGATATGATAATTAGAACATAAGAGAATGAACATTGCGAAGGATGAGAACTAAACATTTATTACTCAACAGGTAGACAAATAAGAAAAGAACAACAATATGACCCAGAACCTCAGATGCATCAAGTTCCCAAGGGCTTCAAAGAACCCAATGCAGTGCTCACACCCAAGGAAGGTCGAAAAATAGGAAATCGGGTGGCCTTGGCTTTCCGCCGGTCAGGAGCCCAAATAGAACAAGAGAATAATCAAACATAGAGTAAAAGCCTTAGTTTTCAGTGGACATTTTAGCGATTCAAGTCTGTCCAAAAAGGGGAAGGAGAATGGGTTTATATAGTGGTAAAAATCAGCACATAAGTAAGGAAATACAGTCAATCAAAACATAAAAGGAAAGAAGAACACATAAATCAATTTAAAATCGGATTAGGAGAAGAAATCGGTAAACCCTAGTTTGACTAGGATCCGAATTGACTGGAGATCTGGGGAAATCAAATCTTCATAGCCTTGCTAAGATCGTATAAAGATGAAATATCGTCCAGATCTTGAAGAATAAGGCAGATTCCGTTGGGTTCAAAGATGAGTACTTTCCAAAATTAGGCAAGTACTAAGTAATACCATATTTGTACCTGTAACAATGATACAATCCCAAGAAGGTAAGCAAATCATGGTAAAGATCCATGGACGGGCTAGATTCTGAGCGGGCTTGGGGTGACGGCTAGGGTGTCTGAGGTGAGGGAGAAGGTTCGAGAAGATTTTGGGGCGGCCGGTTTGCGAAAATGGGTTAGGGTTAGGTTTATGGGGTTATAAAGAAGGGTGAGGGGTTATTATGGGCCGTTGATCTCAAGACCGAAAGGGAGTGGGGCAGGTCATTTATAAATGGGTCGCAACCGGGTTTAGAGGGTTGGGTTAGTTTGGTTTGGGCTGGGGTATTTGGGCTAGATGTTTAAGGGTTTTGGGCCATTTATTTGGCCTGAAATTAGTTTTAAAATGGGTTGCTATTTAAATACCCAATATTTATCAAAAATAATTTATAAAATTAATTAATAAATAACAAATAAAAATATTATTTGCGTATTAAAATAATTGGGAATAATAAATTAACATTATAAAAATATAAAAAGTTATTTTGGCGGAATTAATGTAATTATACATGAATATAGGCTATTATTGCAAAAATGTGCAATTATCCCTAAAAAATGCATACGTAATTATAAAAATGAAGTAAAGTATTTGTCACGACCCCAAAATCCTAAACCGGCCGTGATGGCGCCTATCGTGGAACTAGGTTAGCCAACAATCACATATTTACAGTTTCTCTCTAAAATCCCAACCATTTTCAACATTTCATAAACGTATATAGAATTACTGAATCCATTAGGCAAAATAAACAGTTAGACAGTCTAAACCATCCCCAAAATCCGGAGTCAATATGTCATGAGCATCTAAGGAATATACTAAAAATCCTACTATTATAATACAAAACTTCGGGACGAATAACTAGGTACAACATAAGAAGGAAAAACAGAGATGTTGCGGACGCTGGACAGCTACCTCTATGTCCCGAACTCCAGCTCCGCACGGAATAGACGGCTAACGCTCGGAGTAATGTGAGTACACCAACTCAGTAGTAATGAAAATAAATCAAGTCTAAGCAGTAAGAAACACATAAAATCAAATCATCAATTCACAATATGCACAGCCTTTCTTTCCAACAGTATATATATATATATATATATATATATATATATATGAAATCGACATGCCTTAAAAGCCAACTTCAGTAAAATCCTTTGAAAAATGTGTTCTCCAATAATTTCAGAAATAAAAATATCTGAAGAATTTAGTGTAAAATGAAATAAGTCATAAATATCCCCTCGGGAAAAAACATGAATCATAAATCGCCCCTAAGGCAGAACATCACTCAGCATACCTCACAGCCACTCAGTATCAGCCCCTCATGCAACCTCACTGTCATTCATGCATCCCAATCACTCGTCACTCGGCACTCGCACTCGCACTCAGTAGGTACATGCGCTCACTCGGGGTGTGTACAGACTCCGTAGGGGCTCCTTCAGCCCAAGCACTAATGTCAAGCCACCCTGTCGCATATCATATCCTCACAAATCAGGCCCTTAGCCTCACTCAGTTAGAAACTCTCAAAAGCCCCTCGGGCGGATCAGTAAAACAGGGTACTCGACCCAAAAGCATCATTTTATATCTCAAAACAGTGTAAATAAGGTTGAGTTTCGAAATCAATTAAACATAACATGAGTGAGTGTAAATCATAAATCAACAGTGAGGAAATAGCAGTAAAAAGCCCCCAAGGGGTCCAAACAAGTCGGCACGAGGCCCCAAACATGGCTTTAAGCCCAAATATATCAATGGTTTTTAGAACACAATTTAACATATGATTTAAGGTAAAAATACGCAACTCAATAGTTGTCGCGGAGAGGACCAAGTCCAATCCAAAAATCATTGCACTCCACATTCTCGTCATCCGACATGTGTGCCATTCTAAAACAGTGAGAAATATGAAGTCCGGGGTTTCATACTCTCATGACGAGATTTATAGCCATTACTTACCTCTACCGGGCCACAATAATAATCCGCGATGCTCTTGCCCCTCAAATCGGCTCCCGATTCCTACGAATCTAACCAAAACCAGATTAAACATCAATCTATGCTAAAGGAACAAAACCTAATCGAAAACTATCAATTTGGACACAATTCTCGAAATTCGGCCAAACCCGAGCCCCGGGCCCACGTCTCGAAATTCGATTATAATCGCGTCACAAGAATCCTTATCCCTCCCCGAGTCTACACACATAAAATGCATCACAATCCGGCCACAAACAACGCCTAAATTCCTTAATTTACTAGTCTTAATTTCTCAAGCCCTAATCCCCCAATTTATGCCATTTAACCACAAATTCTAAGCCTAATCTATCACAAAATAGCATAGAAATGAGATTATAATCCGTGAAACTTACCTACTGAAGACTTTCGAATTCCTCCTTCAATTTTCTCCAAAACCAGCTCAATCCCCCATGAAATGCCAAAATTTCGCGGAGGCACCTATTTATACTTTCTGTCCAGTTAATCCGCACCTACGGACCATTTTTCGCACCTGCGGACCCAAGTGCACACCTGCGAAATCCCACTAACAGTCCAAACTTTGCACCCGTGAGTCCTTTTCCACACCCGCGGCCATCGCACCTGCGGCTCCCATCCGCAGGTGCGGCCACACCAGTAAAATAACACCAGCAGCTATTTTGCTGCAATTTCCTAAGTCCAAACCTCCGCTAACCATCCGAATTCAATTCCGAGCCCCTCGAGGCCCCAAACAAAAATACCAACACACCCCGTAACATCATTCAAACTTAGTCGAGCCTTCGAAACACCAAAAACAACATGAAAACAACAAAAATTACTTCAAATTGAAGCCTATGAACTTTGAAACTTCCAAATTCGCCAACTACGCCAAAACCAACCAAAACACCGCCGATTGACCTGAAATTTTGCACACATACCCAAAATGATATTACGGACCTGTTCCAACTTTCAAAATTCCATTCCGACCCGGATAGCCTATTTTCCACTGCCAACCGAAACTCGCCAAAAACTAACTTTCGCCAATTCAAGCCTGATTCTACACCGGACGTCAAAACTTCTTTCCGAACACACTCCTAAGTCCCAAATCACCTAACAAAGTTATCCGAGCCATAAAATCCACATTCCGAGGTCGTTTACCAATAAGTCAACTCCCAGATGGCTTTTTCAACTATTAAGCTAATTTAAGAGACTAAATGTCTCAGCTCTCACCACAACCACTCCGAACCCGAACCAACTGACCCAACACAACATAAATAGGCTAAGAAACATACAATAAAGCATAAATGGGGGAAACAGAGCTAATCTCACGGAACAACCGGCCGGGTCGTTACAATATTATAAAACATACATATTGGTGTAAATAATAAGTTTGGATGATTAAATCATCGTAAAAATAATTTGAAGGATAATTATTGGATATTTATATAATAAAATACAGAAAGAAATTAATTGAAAATTATAGAAAATGCTTGTATAGGTTTATAAACTAAATGATGATGCAAATATGCTATTTGAAAGTATATATAAATTTTGAAAATATAAGGGAAAAATTGGGGATCAACAGCTGCCCCTCTTTACTCGAGAATTATGAAAGAATTGTTGGGTAAATAAATGATGACCGATTTTGACCAAATGGGATGATTTGAAAAATAGAGGCCGAACTCCGATTTCTGGGTTACCTACATATCTATTGTATTACGGGAATCAGGTCGTGTGTAGTTCTGGATCCAGCGGTGAACTGAGCCGATGAAGTTGTTGTAGGAATGGTCGTATGCTTAGGGAAGTGTTCCTTTGGTAGGATAATATCAGAGGAGTTTATATGAAATTGTGAATAGATGTATCTCAGAACAGTTAGGGATGAGCATTTGAAAGGTTATCAAGTGGAAGTGGGTACGGGATGGTGGTAGGCTGTATTTGAGGTAATTTCAGGATGTGAGCGTCAAACGGAAGCCGGACCGAAGATTTCTCCCGTTAAGAGAATGATTATCTCCTGGATTATCTGCAAAACTTAAACTCATGTATGCAAATATATATGGGATTATTTCGAGAATTTAAACATGGTGCAAATTACCTTTGGACTATGATAGTGTATTTGGACGATGAGGATGATGTCCTTAGACCATGATGTCATGGGCCATGAATCGCGTAGTAAGGGATTCGCAGGCCATGAAATGATATTCTCGGGCCATGAAAATGGTGCTTCTGAAAAATGACGCCTTTGAATAATGACGTGCAATATTGAGAGATCCTCAGGTCATGGCATGGTGTCTTCTGGCTATGAGGATGATGCCTTCGGACTATGACGACTTTGGAAAAAATGGCGATGTTTCAGACCATCAGATGTGATGATGGGTCATATGCGAAGCGAAACAAGACAAAGCTTAGTCTTGTATAAGATTGGGGGCAGAGCTTAGCCCTGGGAAAGTAGAAAATAGTGCTAGATTTCAAGTAGCATAGCATTTGGTATTATGCAAGGAAAGGCAGAGCTTAGCCTTATGCAATAAGGTAGGAAATGCTTAGCCTCATGCAAGAAAGGGAGACAATACTTAGTCTCATGCAATTAGAAGACAGTGGTTAGTGTTGTGCAAGGAAATTCAAAGCTTAGCCTTATGCAAGAAGAGGAGACGGTGCTTAGTCTCATGTAAAGAAAGGCAATGCTTAGCCTTATGCAATAAGAGAGGAAATTCTTAGCCTTATGCAAGGTATATTATTATAAGACAAAAACCTCCGAATAAATAGCTAGATACAACAAGAAGGGAAAACAGATATGGTGTGAACGCTGAACAACTACCTATATATCCCGCAATCCGGCTCCGCACTAAATAAATAACTAATGCTCGGTATCTGCACCTGAATCTGCACACAGGGGTGCAGGGAGTAATGTGAGTACGCCAACTCAGTAGTAATGAAAATAAATCAAGTCTAAGTGGAAAGAAATAACATAGAAATTAATGTCATCAATTCACAATATGCACAGCCTTTCTTTCCAACAGTATAAACATAGATATATGATATCATCATGCCTTAAACCCTTTCAGAAAAATCCTTTGACACATGTATATTTTCAACAACTTCAAACCGAAAGATTTAGTATAAAAATGAAGTAAATCATAAAGAGGCTCGTTGGGAAAAACACATTTCATAAGTTCAGAGTGAAAGTAGTAAAATCATAAGTAGCCCCTCGAGAAAAAACATGTATCATAATCAGCCCCTCGGGCATGCCTCATATTCACTCATAATCAGTCGCTCAGCACCTCACAGTCACTCATAATCAGCCCCTCGGGCATACCTCACCATCACTCATAATCAGTCACTCAGTACCTCACAGTCACTCATGCCTCCCAATCACTCGTCACTCGGCACTCGGTGCGCTCACTGGGGTGTGTGCAGACTTCGGAGGGGCTTCTTTAGCCCAAGCGCTAAGATCAAGTGACCTCGTGGCGTATCATATCCTCACAATCAGGCCCTCGGCCTCACTCAACAGAACCTCTCAAAAGCCCCTCGGGCGAACCAGTAAAAATAGGGTATTCGACCCAAAACATTATTTTTAAAATCTCAAAGTAGTGTAAATCATGCTGAGTTTCGAAAACAATAAGCACAATATGGCTGAGTGAAATCATCAATAAATAGTGGGGAAAATAGGAGTAAAAATCCCCCAAGGGGTCCTAAACAGATCGGCACGAGGCCCCAAACACGGCTTATAGCCCAAATATTACAACAAACTTTAGAACATAATTTAACATAAGGTTTTGAGTAAAATATGCAACTCATTAGTTTCCCCGGAGTGGACCTAGTCCAATCAAAAAAAATAGTGCACGCCACATATTCGTCATCCGACATGTGCGCCATTCTAAAATCAATGAGAAATATGCAGTCCGGGATTTCATACCCTCAGGACAAGATTTATAACCATTACTTACCTCTAACAGGCCACAACACTAGTCTGCTATGCTCTTGCCCTTCAAATTGGATCCCGATTGCTTAGAATCTAGACAAAACCAGTTTAACATCATCAATATATACTAAAGGAACACAACCCAATCAAAAACTATCAAATTATACAAGAATCTCGAAATTTGGCCAAACCCGAGCCCCAGGCCCACGTCTCGGAATTCGATAAAATTTACATCACTAGAATCCTCGTCCTCCCATGATTCTTTACATACCAAGAACACTAAAATCGGACCACAATTCTCCACTCAAATCCTCAAAAGAAAATTCCAATTTCCATGCACCCTTCTTCCCCATATTTGGGTTTAATTCCAACAATTTTATGGTTTAATTACTTAGAAAACGACATATAAACGAGCTATGAAGTTTAAAACCTTACCTCCAAGTGATTCCCTTCAATTTTCTCTTCAAACCCTATCAAAAAAGCTCCCAACTCGTTCAATAATGGAGGAAAATGAACTATTCTCACAAAATGGCCTTTAAAACATTCTGCCCAGCCATTTAATTTCCTCAGTACGATCGCGACATTAGACACGCGATCGCGATGCACAGACCAGCCAACTAAATGCGATCACAAACTAATACATGCGCTCGCACAGAACAACTTTCCACCCCACACACGCGCCTCAGAATCCTCTACGCGATCTCACCAACACCCACGCGATCGCACTGCCTTACCTGACCAACCTACGTGATCGCAATCCTAACCACGCGATTGCATAGAACAAAATGCCTGCCCCACTCTTTTAATCGGTCGCGGATGATTCCATGTGATCGCATTGAAGGATTCACTGCTGCTAAAACACCAGAAAACAACAGTCTTCTTAAGGCTAAAAAGTGCCCGTTTGAGCATCCGAAATACACCCGAGGCCCCCGGGACCTCAACCAATCCTACCAACATACCCCATAGCATCATTCAAACTTAGTCGAGCCTTCAAAACACCAAAACCAACATGAAAACACCAAAATTACATCAAATTGAAGCCTATGAACTTTGAAACTTCCAAATTTCGCCAACTACGTCGAAACAAACCAAAACACCTCCGATTGACCTGAAATTTTGCACACAAACCCAAAATGACATTAAGGACCTATTCCAACTTCCGAAATCCCATTCCGACCCCGATAGCCTATTTTCCACTGCCGACCGAAGATTGCCAAAAATTAACTTTCGCCAATTTAAGCCTAATTCTACACCAGACATCAAAACTTCATTCTGAACACACTCCGACGTCCCAAATCACCTGACGAAGCTATCCGAGCCATAAAATCCACATTCCGAGGTCGTTCACTAATAAGTCAACTCTCAGTTGACTTTCTCAACTATTAGGCTACTTTGAGAGACTAAATGCCTCAATTCTCACCATGGCCACTCCAGACCCAAACCAACTGACCCAACAAAACAAAAACAGGCTAGCAAAATATGACAAATGCAGAAATGGGGGAAAAGGGGTAAATCTCATGGAACGACCGACCGGGTCGTTACACTTGGGCTATTTAAAAGCGGGAAGAATGTGAAAATTATGTGTTCATGCTTAATTGCCAATATCGATTATAGTCAAAAGGTAGGTGTTTGATTGGATCAATTGTGAAGTCCGCTTTCATAGTGCTAATCATGTTTTGTGGGTGTTAATATAGTTCAATTTATCGAGGACGAGCAAGAGTCTAAGTGTGGGGTGTTGATAATCGGCTTAATGTATGCATATTTTAGTATAAATCGCCTCACATTTTGCTCATGTCTCGTAGATTTAAGATATTTAATATGATGATTTGTTCTAAATTGTGGTATTTCTATGTGTAGGAATTATTCGGATGCAATTTGGGACGAAACGGCGCGAATTGGAGAAAAATCAGAGCAAAAAGGCAATTTTGAGGGCCACAGCCAGCCAGGGCTATGGCGCAGTTTCCAGAATGCAAAATATTTGAGCGTCAGGGCCAGTGCCCCACGCTGCCCTGGACGCTCGGGACATGAAGTTTCCCTACTCCACCTAGGATTCGGATATTTCGACCCTAAGAAGCCCCCAACTCATATAGCCACCCTAAACCTATTTTGGAGGGAGAGACGTGATTTTTTGAGGAGAACAAAAGTACGAAACACTCGGGATCACAGATTTGAGAAATTCTTCCATTCTTCTTCTAGTATTTATTTGTTTTATCTTTGTAAACATTAATTTTGATGATTGTATGTACATGAGTGTCTAAGAGCCTTATTATTCTAGGGTCATAGGTTACATGAATGTTGATGTTTGAAGTTTAATTTGACGAAGTTGATTTTATCATATTGGGTTGTTTATTTGATACTGTTTTTAGTTATTTTGCTGATTAGCTAATAGTGAAATACTATCTACGAATCTAGAGTTGAACTCGAAAGTGGGAATTCTAGATTGCATATAAAATTAAGTAGAGCAGGTTCTTGAACCCATGCATTGGGGAACGGATTCGCAATTAGGATAGACATATACCTACTTGACTTGCTTGGTTGAAATCCAGGAAGTGTAAATGCATTCTTGTTAATCTTAATTCCATAGACATATAGGCATTAAGTTAACTTGAATAGGCGAGTAAGAACTCGATAGATTCTTATGAGTAATATCAACCTTGATAATCAACAACGTAGATAAATCAATTAGGAATTTTAAACTAAGAACACAACACGATTGTTACCTAACCTGTGATGCTGGAATATTATCTCCTATTGATTGTTATCCGAAATAGTTTAAGTATTCTGGTTGATTTCTAGTAATTTCATTACTTGATAGTTTTTAGTAGTAAATTATTAAATTATCTATTGCGTGAGAAATCTCTTGAATCGATAAGTTATTTTAGTTTGAATCAGCCAAAATTTAATCATAAGTCTTCGTGGGAACGATATTCTACTCACTACTTTATTACTTGACAATCACGTATACTTGCGTAGGTGTGTTTGGTCGCAACACTTAGCCTCATGCAAGAAGAGGAGACAGGGTTTAGTCTAATACAAGGGAAAGGCAGTGCTTAGCCTTATGCAATTAGGGAGGCAATGCTTAGCCTCATGCAAGAAGAGGAGATCGGGGTTAGTTTCATACAAGGGAAAGGCAGTGCTTAGCCTTATGCAATTGGGGAGGCAATGCTTAGCCTTATGCAAGAAGAGGAGACAAGGCTTTGTATCATGCAATGGAAAGGTGGCACTTATCCTTATGCAATTAGGGAGGCAATGCTTAGCATCATGCAAGAAGAGGAGAAAGGATTTAGTCTCAAGACAGGGAAAGGCAGTGCTTAGCCTTATGCAGTTAGGGAGGCAATGCTTAGCCTCATGCAAAGAAAAGACAATGAGTAATAGCAGAGTATTTTCTTAGCCGGAGACGTGTTTGTGTTTGGAAACTTACCATTATAATTTTTGATGTGTATGTGTATTTGCGAATATCCATTGTTCCTGCATCCAAAGAAAAATCACGAGTTTTGTGGGGAAGGATGGTTCGTGCCTTCGCTTTCTTGCATTGCTTTGCTTTTGCACTGTATCGAGATCCTGTTCAAGTTACCCTAAGTAGCATCTGGCTGTTTTCGAGGAAAATATACGTGCATTTGATGAATGTAGCTATTTAAAAACATAGTAGTATGCTATATCAAGTAAATTAGATGACCCAATGATTGTGACACTCGGAGACATTGTGACTTCTTTGCATTATAATTTTGAGGGTCCTCCTCAAAATTCTGCCCCAGTTCAATAAGCGATTCTTTGATCGTTCTGCATATGATGAAATTAGTTGTACTTGCTCCAGAATTTTGAGGGTCCTACTCAAAATTCTTCCCCAGTTTCTGACCATGGTGAAAAATAAAGATTTTATTGAGTTGTGACTGAACCCACAGGGCTGCCTATGTATCCCCCTCTTAAATGGAAATCAGTTCAAGCGTAGTTCAGTTACATCAGATAAAGAAATGTAAACAATCTAAACACAGTATCTCTTGACTGCGTCTAAGTTGATGGGCTTTGGCCAAATCTCTCTGTCCATTTCTGCAAGTATGAGTGCTCCTCCTGTTAGTAATCTGTGAACCATGTAGGGCCCTTGCCAATTGGGTGAAAATTTTTCTTTTGGCTTCATCTTGATGCGGGAAGATCTACTTTAGCACCAACTGCCCCGGTGTGAAATGTCTAGGTCTGACTTTTTTGTTGAAAGATATGGATATTCTGTTTTGATAAAGTTGACCATGGCATACCACTTTCATTCATTCCCCATCAATAAGATCTAATTGTTCATAGCGACTTTGTACCCATTCTATGTCTCATATTTTAGCCTCTTGTATAATTCGTAAAGAAGGAATTTCAACCTTGGCGGGAATGACAGCTTCAGTGCCATAGACCAGCAAGTAGAGGGTTGCTCCGGTTGGTGTACGGACTGTGGTATGATACCCTAACAAGGAAAATTGTAATTTCTCGTGCCATTGCTTGTGGTTGTCTACCATTTTTCTCAATATTTTCTTGACGTTCTTGTGTGCGGCCTCCATGACTCCATTCATTTGAGGCTTGTATACTGTGGAATTTTTATGCTTGATCTTGATAGTTTCATACATAGACTTCATTAAGTCACTATTGAGGTTGGTGGCGTTGTCGGTGATGATGGATTCTGGCACCCCGAATCGGCAAACAATACGATCCCTGACAAAATCTGCGATGACTTTGTTGGTTACAGCCTTGTAAGATGCAGCCTCGACCCATTTTGTGAAGTAGTTTATGGCCACTAGAATGAACATGTACCCATTTGAAGTGGCGGATTCAATCAGACCGATGACATCCATTCCCCATGCGGTGAAAGGCCAAGGTGCACTTGTTGCATTGAGTTCATTTTGTGGCACCCGTATCATATCTGCGTGTATTTGGAATTGATGCCACTTTTGGACATACCTGATGTAGTTCGTTTCCATAGTCATCCAAATATATCTTACTCTTAATATCTTCTTGGCTAACACAAAATCGTTCATGTGTTGTTCGCAAGTTCCGACATGTATCTCTTCGAGCAGTTTGGAAGCTTCCTTGGCGTCAACACACCGTAATAATCATAGGTCAGGAGTCCTTCTGTACAAAATTCCTACACTTTGGAATAATGGTTGGATAATCTTCAAAGTGTGCGCTTCTGAGTATGATTTGCATGCTCCGGGTACTCTCCTTTTTCCAAGTATTCCTTGATATCATGAAACCACGGATTCCCATTCGTTTCTTATTCAACATGAATGCAATAAGCTGGTCGATTATGGATTTTTACTGGAATAGGGTCGATGAAATTCTTGTCCGGGTGTTGTATCATGGAAGACATAGTGGCCAATGCGTCTGCGAACTCATTCTGGATTCTTAGAACGTGTTTGAACTCTATCTTTGTGAATCTCTTCATCAACTCTTGCACTTGGTATAGATACGGTAATATTTTGGTATTCTTTGTAGCCCACTCTCCTAGAACCTGATGTACTAGAAGGTCTGAATCACCAATTACCAGCAATTCCTGGATATTCATGTCAATGGCTAAACTAAGCCCCAAGATGCAAGCCTCATATTCTGCCATATTGTTGGTGCACGGAAATCTGAATTTTGCGGATACCGGGTAATGCTGACCTGTCTCTGAAACCAAAAGAACTTTGATACCCACTCCTTTGAAATTTGCAGCTCCATCGAAGAACATTCTCCAACTGTCGTAGGTTTGGGCGATATCTTCCCCTACAAATGATACTTCTTCATTGGGAAAATACGTTTTTAGCGGTTCGTATTCTCCTCTTACATGATTTTCCGCCAGATGATCAGCTAATGCTTCTCCCTTGACTGCCTTCTGAGTTACATAGACGATGTCAAATTCACTCAACAGTATCTTCCATTTCGCCGGCTTCCCTGTAGACATGGGTTTCTGGAAAATGTATTTCAGAGGATCCATCCTTGATATGAGATATGTGGTGTAAGCACAGAAGCAGTGCCTCAATTTCTAAGCTATCCACATCAGGGCACAGCAGGTGCGTTCCAGCAAAGAATATCGTGCCTCATAGTGTGTGAACTTCTTACTCAGGTAGTATATGGACTGCTCTTTTCTCCCCATCTCATCGTGTTGTCCCAAGACACAACTGAAATCCCTATCTAGTACGGATAGATAGAGTAGCAAAGGTCTACAAGGTTCCGGCGGGACCAGGACTGGTGGTGTGGACAAATATTCCTTGATTTTATCAAAAGCATTCTGGCATTCTTCAGTCCAACTAGTTGCGGAATCCTTTTTTAACATTTTGAAAATCGGCTCACAGATCACGGTCGATTGTGCTATGAAGCGGCTGATGTAATTGAGACGCCCCAAGAAGCTCATCACATCTTTCTTGTTCCTTGGAGGTGGAAAATCCCGGATAGTCTTGACTTTTGACGGATCCAACTCAATTCCTCGGCGGCTGATGATGAATCCTTACAACTTTCCAGCAGGAACCCCAAAAGCACATTTTGCGGGGTTCAGTTTAAAATAATACCTTCGAAGCCGATCAAAGAACTTTCTCACGTCAGCTATGTGATTGGTACCTTTCTTGGATTTGATGATGACATCGTCCACATATACTTCTATCTCATTGTCTATCATGTCATGGAAAATGGTCATCATGGCCCTCATATAAGTGGCCTCGGCATTTTTCAGACCAAAAAACATCATTTTATAGCAGTACACTCCCCATGGTGTAATAAAGGCTATCTTCTCGGCATCTTCTTCATCCATCCAAATCTGATGATATCCCGCGAAGCAATCTACAAAAGACTGGAGTTCATGCTTCGCACAGTTGTCGATCAGTATGTATGTATTGGGTAACGGGAAATCATCTTAGGGACTTACTCTATTTAAATCTCGATAGTCGACACATACTCTGACTTTCCCATCCTTTTTCGAAACTGGCACGATGTTAGCCAACCAGGTTAGATATTCAACCACTCTGAGAACCTTAGCTTTGATTTGCTTGGTGACCTCTTCTTTAATTTTTAGACTCATATCTGGCTTGAATTTTCTGAGCTTCTGCTTTACAGGCGAACATATTGGGTTGGTTGGTAGTTTATGAGTCACTATAGATGTGCTCAAACTAGTCATATCATCATAAGACCATGTGAAAATATCTTTATACTCTTTCAGGAAATGGATGTATTCTTCTTTCTCTGAGGGCGACAGGTGAATGCGTATGCGAGTTTCTTTGACTGTTTTGGAATTTCCTAGATTGACTATCTCGGTTTCGTCCAGATTGGACTTATGCTTGTTCTCAAAATTTTCCACCTGACAATTTCCTCAGGTATTACATCTTCTTCTTTTATTTCTTTTGAGTCACTGTCCTTATGTTGCGTTGTCTCATTACACGTCACAGTTTTTGTTTCATCAGGATAAGTAATAATAATGCCCAGAACTCGGTGGGCTCGTGATGGTGTAGTAGTCCAATTCATGAGAACAACTCCCTTCTCCGTTGTCTGAATGACGAGGCCTTCCTCCTCCTCCTCCTCCTCAATTGTTGTGCTGCAATCCATATCTTCATCTTCCAAAAACAGATTCCTTAAGCCATCTAGAACTTCTTCTTCTTCTTTGGATCCCCACATCATGTAGGCCTGATGAAAGGATTAGCTCAAATGTGGTAGCGGCTGCTCAAGAGGGTAATAAGGACCACGCCATGGCGGCGACCAATCATTGTACTCCTGCCAGTTGTAGTGATATCCAAGTTCGAAGGTTTTTCCGTGATGCTTTAGTTGTATTGGTTTAGTGATTCCCTGGAGATTCTTAACGAGACCCCTACCAAGTTCATATCCTGCCCATGCCAATATGCTCTCTATTTTTCTACTCACCCATTTATCTTTCTTAAACGCGTTGACACGCACAATGCGATGGTAAGTCTCTCCACCCAACTTCCTTTTATTCTCAACAACCGGAACAGTCTGATTGGTGTAAATAGGATCACTCATGTCTCCATGGATGATCACTTCCTGATGGTTCCATTCAAACTTCACAACCTGATGTAGAGTAGAAGCTAAGACCCCAGCAGCGTGTATCCAGGGTCGTCCCAACAGCAGATTGTATGCGGAGTATATGTCTAGCACTTGAAATTCAACATCAAACCAGGTCGGGCCCATCTGCAAACAGAGGTTGGTCTCCCCAATCGTGGCTCTTTGAGACCCATCGAATGCTTTCACTTCCATACTCCCTGCTCGTATCTCATGCAAACCTTTACCCAATCTCTTCAAAGTGGTTAATGGAGAAATGTTGATACTTGAACCCCCATCTATCAAGACCCTGGCAATGAATTTGTCTTCGCACTGCATTGTGATATGCAATGCCCTATTGTGACTCAACCCTTTCGGCGACAATTCATCTTCGTGGAAAGTGATCTTATGGCTTTCTAATACTTGTCCTACCATATTGGCCATCTCTCCACTAGGTAATATTGTTGGGTATGTAAGCTTCGTTCAACACTTTCATCAACGCGTTCTTATGCGCCTCCGAGTTTTGTAGTAGTGATAGAATGGATATCTGAGTAGGGGTTTTGTTCAGATGATCAACCACAGAATACTCTATTGCTTCCACTTTTCTCCAAAGGTCATCCGGGCCAGTTTCAATGATAGGCGGATTAGAAGCGGCTTCTTTACTTGTTCCTCCTAAATGTTCGGGCGTATAAACCCTACCATTTTTGGTCATGCCTTGTGTTGCACCTGTTTCCTCCATTTCCCCCTTTCATTTCCTTCTCGCTTCTGCAGCATTGTCCCAAGGTATAGCATTGGACTTAAAGGACGGTGTAGGTTCTACCGTCACGATGAAGGGCATGGTCACTTCCACCTCCAACAGAGTTGGCGCGACTGAGGGCATTGTTACTTCAACCTCAAACGGAGTCGGTGTGGATACTTCAGCCTCAATCGGTGACTGTATCTGTACCGCAATGTGTGTGAGAGTGAATGGAGGTATTTGAGGACTATCCCTTCATGAATGAGCCCAATTGACCCTTCCAGATCCCATTCTTCATCGGTTTCTATCACATTTACCCCCTTGCCCCTATGATCCGAGAGGGGATTGTTGCAGAAATTAGGTGCAACTGCTTTTGCTTGTATAACCTTGGTGTCAATCAATGTCTGGATCTTATCCTTCAGAGTACGACATTCATCAATAGTATGACCCTTCATGCCCAAGTGGTAAGCACATGTCTTGTTTGGGTTAATCCATTTGGAGGAATTTTCCATGGAAACAGCGGTAATGGAAGTGACATAACCGGTAGCCTTTAGTCTCTCGTACAATTGGTCGATGGCTTTAGCAATAGGGGTATATTGTTTGGGCGGTCTGCGGTCAAAAATTTTTCTGGGTTTTTGGTAGTTTTGGTGGGCTGGGGGTGAGTAGTAGTATGCTGGCTGGTGTTATAAGTATGATAAGTAGTGGTGGGTTGTTGGTATCTAGGAGGTGAAGGCTGATATGTGGGTGGGGGTGTTTTGTATGTGAGAGGAGACTTCGGACCTTGGGCCACCATCATTGCACCTACTTATTTATTTTTTAGAAATACCGCCCAATTGCAAGTCTTTGTTCGTAGCCTGGAGTGCCTCAAAATTTTTTACCATTGCGCTCTTAATCCCTTCCTCTATTCTTTCTCCCAATTTGATGATGTTAGAAAATTTATGGTTCTCAATAACTATCAGTCTCATAATACTGCGGATCCTGAGCTTGGACGAAGAACTTATTCATCTGTTCTTCTTCCAGTGTTGGCCTTACTTTTGTAGCTTCATACCTCCACCGAGTAGCATACTCGCGGAAAGTTTCCATCGGCCTCTTTTTAAGATTCTGGATGTAGAAGACGTCTGGCGCATTTTCTATATTGAATCTGAACTGATCCATCAAATCTGATGCCATGCTTACCCAGCTAACTCATTTCTTCAGGTTTTGACTGATTTACCAGGACAGGGCGTCTCCCATGAGGCTCCTCATGAACAACTTCATGCGGATTCTTTCATCTTTACCTACTCCTACGAGCTTGTCACAATATGTCCTCAAATGTACCTTCAGATCACCTGTCCCGTCAAACATTTCGAACTTAGGAGGTTTGTAACCCTCCGGCAGTTCTATGTCCGGCTGAATACACAAATCCTCATAATGCAATCCCTCGACGCCTTTACCACCTTCGACACCTTGGATCCGACTAGTAAACCTGTTGAGTTCCTCTGCCATGTTCCTGATGAGCAGGTCCTTCTCGGCGGACTCTGGTGTATACAGGGTTTGTTGTGAATTGTGGGTAAGGTTTCCACGTATATAGGGTTGCTTTGATGGACTCCATGAATTTGAGCGTAGTGGTGATCGTTGGTTGAGTTTTGGGGATCAGGGGTAGGTTGTGGTGCATTTGGAGGAGTGTGGTAGGTAGTGGTTTGTGGGTACTTGGTCAGATGATGGTGATATTTTTGAGGGGTTAGTACTGGTGGAGGATTGGGATTTTGAGGAGGCGTGGCATATTGATGTGGTGCGGGAGAATTTTGTGGGTGTTGGTTTGTGTGTCTGAGGAGGTGCTGGGTTTTGGACGTTTTGTTGATCGACATCAGGAACATTATGGATAAGGGAAATGTTTTCAAAGTTCCAGACCTGCTCACGTTCCCCTCGTAACTCCAGTATCTTCTGTTTTAACCGCAAGACCAAGTCATTCTGTACCGGAGTACTACGACCATCCGAAGTCTCGACATTCTCTGCATGTGTAGCGTTGTCTTTCCTAATTCCACTCATATCGTCCATTTTAGCTTTTCCCTTGATTTTAGGATCACTCGGAGGAGGAGGAGGTGGAGGACCTCTTGATCTGGTATGATATGATGATGATGCCAGTACGCATGACCCAACCTTAGGGAATGGGAATAAATAAAGAAAAAAAGAAAACAAAAAGGTAAACAAGTTAGTAAGGAGTATTGGAAGGATATTTTTTGTATTTAAACACATATTGCGGAATTATAAATTCGCGTCCTAATTTGGGGACCTCATCGTGACCAAGGTAGGCCTAAGCGGCACATAGATTTGGATAAAATCGATGGAAATCACTGCGTCGTTTCATTAATATGATAAATGGGCCAAATCTCTACTAAAACGACAATAACTATAAAAAGTCACTAATTGCATTTGCCTTATTACAACCAAAGTCTAAAACAAGTCTAGAAAGAAAATAAAACATCATTCCTAATCTATTTGGTCCCAGAGGGACCTTCTCAATGCTTGGCCTTCTTAGCTCCATCAATCAGGTTCCCCAGGTCACGCATGTCCAGCAGCAGATATGCCCTTGCTAGATGCCTTCCTTCGTTGCCCTCTACATTCTGACAATCCGATATCCTTTTCCTCATATTTCCCTCAAGCTCCATCAATCCCTGCTCCAAATATTCCAACCTCTCTATTGACTTAGTAACGATTCCTTTCTACTCGCTGATTTCTTCCATGTCCACTTTGTGCTGTTCCAAATGCCTGGCTTCAGATTCGAAAAACCCTTTTGCGCAACATCTTGTATTTGACTTGTGCTTCAGCAGCGTCGTCTCCTCAAGTTAATCCCTGGCTTGACATCCCCCGCTATATCATATACCAACCATGATGTATAGAAGAACACATGGCCGGCATGATACCAATCTGGCTCAATGGTATCTTTCTCCACAGTGATCTTTTGATGTCACATGTGTTGTGCCTCGAACTTGAATGGAATGGTGTTCCCCTTGAAATTTGCTTTGTACTGAACCATGTTAGAAACCCGTGGTATAACATGTTTCCTCCCAGCTTACCTCATAACCCTTATAGGAGCATAGGGATAGATTCCTCTTCAATCCGATTAACAATAAATGATGAGCCTCTCTCGACCTGATGATGAACTCGCTGCTAGGGAACCATTCGAACATCCAATGCACCTTTTCATCAGTTTGAAGAAATGTACCCAGCTCACAGCGTTTCCTGGTTGCGCAAACCTATTTAGGATAAAAGTCATTCTCTTCGGATGGTGATAGGCTATGTGGTCATTCCACGGTCGTCGCGGAAGTTCTTGATGGTATTCATCTCTATGAAAGTGTTCTAACAACCATAATTGCAGCAACAAATTGCAACCCTCGAAGTGCCCATACCCTTTTTTGCAACGGACTAAGGCCCGATACATCGCAGCCAGAATCATAGGGAAAATGGTGTAAGTTTTCCCCTCACTTCCCTCCATTAAAGTCCTAGCAATCATAGCTAGGTGAGTGTGGATCCTTTCTCCCTTCATTTGAAATATTAGCATCCCCATAAAACAGACAATGAATACAAAAACCCGGCGGTGACTCCAACCCAAAGAAGTGATGGCAAGTTCGTCATGGTAAAGTCTATATGACTTGTTGTTCCCATAACGCTCATAAAAGAACTCAAATGGTATATAAGACTTCTTTAGACAGGGTATCTCATCATTTCTCTTGAAACCCATCATTTTCAAGAAACCTCGGGAAGTGTAGTTTTCCGGTACCAACAAACCAAGGCTATCAAAGAGTAGTCCAGCGAAGCCTCCTATTTCATCTAAAAGCGGAGTCATTTCTATGTCGCAAAAATGGAAGACGACTCTCTTTTCATCCAAAACATGGTGGCAGCCTCAATTAATGCATTGTTTGGCTGAATGTCTAATAAAGAGAGTGAATTCCCGAGGACTCTTTTTACATGGTTTTTGTCACTTGGTGAAAGATTTTTCCACCAATCCAGCAGCAAAAGTGGGATATTTTGAACCATGCCAAACCTGGGGAATTCGTGCCTCATTTCTGCAAAACAAATAAAGTTAGCCCTCCCCCCCCCCTCCGGATTTGACTATTTACACATTAATGATCAACATATTGGCATATTTTCTCCATATAATGTACAAATCGTGATTGTATCCATTGTGATTACGAAAATCCTGGCGGACTTTGGACAAGGCTTGCCTTAGCGGGTTATCACGCGGACACCGCTTTAACACATACTAGGTTTGGACATGATGCATGCACAGTTAATATAAAAGTAGGTTTTCTAGAAGAGTCTAGACCGGTACCCTCAAGCAGACAACTTGAGAGGGAAAGGCACGGAACCGTCGACTACACCGCTGATCGACTAGTTTTACCGAAAATAAGCCTTTCCAAATTTAAAGGGTGATTTTGGAAAAGCGCTGACACTCATCAAGTGCCGCTATGGTATTAATTAGGCACGAGTGAATATGATGTGGAGCATGCTTTATGCAAAGATAAAACAACACGTTGTCAAATATTTTGTATGATGAAAACAGTAATGTAGTATTAAAATGAAACGTAAAGACATAAAAAGAAAGGAAAACAATAAGAAGCTAGTTCATGCAATGTGGCAGTTGTAATAAAGTAAGCGAGGGAGTAAGGATGGGGAGAGACATGAGGTAGGAATTTAAAAAAATTACGATTAAAGAAAGAAAAATGCATGTTATAGCCAATTTGATCAGGGATTTGCATATTAAGGCGAATTCAAATAAAGGGAGAATAGGGAAGGGTGTGCATGTAGCAATAAAAAGGGAAGCGGGAGCTGGATATTCATGTAACAGTAAAAATAAAAGGACAAGGAAACACCTTTATCAGAGAAGACTAATTAATATAGACCAAGTTTGCTATGGTAAGAGCCTAAAGATCCCCAACATAGTCGCCATGTTGTCGCACCCCTTTTTCTCGTGAAATCGAGTTTCGACATGTGACAACTATTTTAACGAGGTTCTAAAAGAGGAGAGTCACCACCTAACGGCTTTAAGGTGCGTTAGGGCACCTATATGCATATGACTCAGGTTTACTAGTTTGCATCACCAAAGATCGGGTAAGGGCTCGAAATTACATCGAAGAGAAGGTGTCAGGAACTCTTCGAGGTCTACAACTGTGGGTCCCAACCGAAGTCAAATTATATGAATTAGTCAGATAAACAAAACAGAGAGAAAACCAGAAGTTGGGGAGTTTTATTACCAAAAGACTTTGAACAAATACACACACTTGATTCAAAGAAATGATAGGGGGTCCTAAGTTTTTTAGCATAAAAGATCACCTCGTGCAACATAAATAATACTTTGTAACTCCCTCGAGATGTAGTGTTACTCGTATTTGTCACGACCCCAAATCCTAAGCCGGTCGTGATGGCGCCTAACATGGAACTAGGCCAGCCAACAATCACATACTGACATAATATTTCACAAAATTCTTCCGCTTAAGCAGTTTAAAGCAACCAAATGAAATAAACAGTTTATACACTGCCCCAAAACTTGGAGTTAACCGTCATGAGCATCTACGAGTAGTACAAAATAACCCTACTGTCATAATACATCAAGTCTCGGAACGAGGAACTATATACAAAACAAGAAATGGGAAAAGAGATGATGTAGACGCTGAACAGCTACCTCGAAGTCCCAACTCTGTCTCCACAAGAAGGGAGAAAGATAGCGCTCAGTACCAGCACCTGTATCTGCACACAGGGGTGCAGGGAGTAATGTGAGTACGCCAACTCAGTAGTAATGAAAATAAATCAAGTCCAAGCAGTAAGAAACACATAGGATTAAATCATCAATTCATAATAAGCACAGTCTTTCTTCCAACAGTGTATACATTAAATCAACATGCTTTAAAAGCCAACTTCAGTAAAAAAAAATCCTTTGAAAAGTGTGATTTCCGACAATTTCAGAAAAATGCCCAAGAGTTTAGTGAAAAAATAAAATAAATCATAAATAGCCACTCGGGCCAAAAACATGTATCATAAACCGCCCCTCGGGCAATCATCACTCAGAATCAGTCACTCAGCATGCCTCACAATAACTTAGTATCAGCCCCTCGGGCATCCTCACTGTCATGCATGCCTCCCAGTCACTCGTCACTCGTCACTCGGCACTTGCACTCAGTAGGTACCTGCGCTCACTGGGGGTGTGTACAGACTCCGGAGGGCCTCCTTAAGCCCAAGCGCTAATATCACGCCACCTCGTGGCATATCATATCCTCACAATTAGGCACTCGGCCTCACTCAGTCAGAAATTCTCAAAAAGCCCCTCAGGCTATCAGTAAAACGGGGTACTCGACCCAAAAAACATCATTTTATATTTCAAAATAGTGTAAATAAGGCTGAGTTTCGAAATCAGTTAAACATAATATGACTGAGTGTAAATCATAAGTCAACACAGTGAGGAAAAGCAGTAAAAGCCCCCAAGGGGTATAAACAGGTCGGCACAAGGCCCCAAACATGGTTTACAGCCCAAATATAACAATAGTCCGAAAACACGATTTAACATATGATATAAAAGTAAATACACAACTCAATAGTTGCCACGGGAAGGACCAAGTCCAAATCCCCAATCAGTGCACGCCACACACTCATCATCCAGCATGTGCGTCATTCCAAAAATTGTGAGAAAATACGAAGTCCGGGGTTTCATACCCTCATGACAAGATTTACAGTCATTACTTACCTCAAACCGGCCCAAATACTAATCCGTGATGCTCTTGCATCTCGAATCGGCTCCTGATTGCTCCGAATCTAACCAAAGCCAGATTAATATCATCAATATACGCTAAAGGAACAAGGCCCACTCGAAAATTATCAACTTTTACCAAAATCCCCGAAATTGGCCAAGCCCGGTCCCCCGGGACCACATCTCGGAATTCTATAAAAATCGTATCACAAGAATCTTCATCCCTTCCCGACTCTATACATATAAAATGCATCAAAATCCGACCACAATTGACCCCTAAATTCCTCAATTTTAAGTCTCAATTTCCCAATCCCTAAACCCCCAATTTATACCATTAAATTCTACTAATTTCATGCTTAATCCGTCAAATATCAACATAGTATCGAGTTTTGAGCCCGAGAAACTTACCTCCACGGAAATCCCTTGAAATCCCTCTTCAATTTGCTCCTAAAAGCCTCAGCCCGCGTGCAAATATGATGAAAGTGCCTAAAATTTGCGAAGGCAAGTATTTATACTTCCTGCCCAATGAAACCGCATCTGCGGCCTTCTCTCCGCACCTGCGGTCCCAGGTGCGCACCTGCGAAAATCCACTTAAGGCTCATT
The DNA here is from genome assembly GCA_005239525.1 of Nicotiana knightiana. Lineage (NCBI taxonomy): Eukaryota > Viridiplantae > Streptophyta > Magnoliopsida > Solanales > Solanaceae > Nicotiana > Nicotiana knightiana. Next base: position 14,203 of record ML377361.1, on the reverse strand, counting down.
TCTCGCACCTGCAGTGAATCACCCGCACCTGCGGCTTCGCAGGTACGGTCCAAGTCTCGCACCTGCAACTTTCTCCGGCCTGACCCATTATCGCACCTGCGCAAGCCACCTCGCGCCTGCGGCGTCGCACCTGCGGCTACCCTTCCTCAGGTGCGGCCACACAAGAAACCTGGCACCAGCAGCTCCTTCAGCTGCATTTTCCAACTTTAATCCTTTCGATGACTATCCGAAATCAACCCGAGCCCCTAGGGACTCCAACCAAAAACACAAACAAGTCCCATAACCTTATTCAAATTTAGTCGAGCCTTCGAAACACCCAAAACAACGCTAAAACGCCAAGATCAAATCGAATTCAAGCCTATGGACATTGAGATTTCTAAATTTCGCCAATGATGCCGAAACCAACCAAAACACGTCCAAATGACCTGAAAATTTGCACACACGTCCAAAATGACACTACGAACCTGTTCCAACTTCCGGAATTCCATTCCGACCCCGATAGCTAATTTTCTACTACCGACCGGAAATCGCCAAAAACTCAATTTCGCCAATTCAAGCCTAATTCTACTCAGGACATCAAAACCACATTTCGAACACACTCCTAAGTCCCAAATCACCTAACGAAGCTATCTGAACCATAAAATCGACATTCCGATGTCATTTACCAATAAGTCAACTCCCAGTTGACTTTTCCAACTATTAAGCTAATTTAAGAAACTAAGTGTCTCAGTTCTTACCACGACCACCCCGAACCCGAACCAACCGTCCCAACACATCATAATTAGGTTAACTAGCACATAACAAAGATAAATCATGGGAAACAGGGCTAATTTCACGGAACGACCGGCCGGATCGTTACATCCTCCTCCTCTTAAACAAACGTTCGTCCTCGAATGGGTCTAGAAATATACCTGGAGTCTCAAATAAGTGAGGATATCTGCTCTGCATCTCCCGCTCGGTCTCCCAGGTGGCATCCTCCACTGGCTGTCCACTCCACTGAACCTTCACTGACGCTATATCCTTAGACCTCAACTTTCTGACCTGACGACCCAAAATAGCCATTGGCTCTATCTCATATGACATATGACCCTCGAGTTGAACCGTGCTGAAGTCCAAAACATGAGACGGGTCACCAACATACTTCCGGAGCATCAAAACATGGAATACCGGATGAATACCTGATAAGCTGGGTGGCAAGGCAAGTCTGTAAGCTACCTCTCCAATTCTCTGAAGCACCTCAAATGGCTCAATGAACCGGGGACTCAGCTTTGCCCTCTTCCCGAACCTCATAACACCCTTAATGGGTGACACCTTCAGCAGCACCTTCTCTCCCTCCATGAAAGACACATCCCGGATCTTTCGGTCCGTATAACTCTTCTGCCTAGACTGCGCCGTGCGAAGCCGCTCCTGAACCAACTTCACCTTACCCAACGCATCCTGAATCAAGTCTGTGCCCAATAGCCTAGCGTCACCCGGCTCAAACCAACCAACCGGAAATTTACACCTCCTACCATATAATGTCTCATACGGAGCCATCCGGATAAACAGGTACAGAAAGTGGAATACTTTTTTTTTTAGATCCTTATATCCTGTCATTTAGCCAATATATTTCTCCATTCTGTACCAGTTCCATCTCTAACTGATGTGTTACATAGCAATCCAAGCTTGCAGAGAGTCAGGCTTTTGCTGTTACAGGACTTACACCAATAAGCTCAGAGTTGAGCACCCTTTACTTGCAAACAAAAGGCTCCACAGCCAAATATTGTCTTTGTCTCCTCTGGCGGTTGAGCGTTTTGAGTAAGTATCTGCTGCTATCATGCTTTTACTGCACACATTTATGCATCTGATACCTGTTCCTGCAGGCCCTTTTTCGTCCTCGCCAAGCAATTCCATTGTGTAAATTGCACGAAGTTCCTATATCCAGGTGAGTCTTTGTGGTAATATATTGGAGTTAATACTCGTGTTCCTGAAGTAACAAATTTCTCTGTTCACTTAGATATTGCTGCAGTGATTGTTTGTGTGTGGCGGCAGTATGCAGAAGTTGTAAACTTCCCTCATAGCAACCAGTATAGGACCTCTTATTTTCTGGAAACAACTTATTATATATATTTATCATCCTTCTATCTTCTAATGACATTTATATATAAAAAGTCCAGAAAGTCCTGTTATTCAACTCTAACAAAATTGGCCTATTTAACTAGAAACTACACATAATTCTGAATAAACTAGAACAATCTTTTTTTCTTAATAAATCCAATAAATTTTGGACAAAATAACTTTAGACAGAAAAGAAAAGAATTGTAAATAAGAAGTATAACTAAAGAGTCGACCATGAAATCCTAATCGAAACCCGAATAAATGAAGGGACTGCATTTTCTCAAACTGAACAAGTTGATTTCTTAAAGAAAGAGAAAATTTTTGTAGCAATTGTCAGTTTGTCACTTATATACAATTGCCAAATAGACCACCAAAAAAAAAGAGAAAGAGAGAAAGAGGGACACAGAAAAAGAACCACCTACAACCTTTTGGTCCAGGTACAAGTCATTTGGGGTAAATAAAGAAAGCATTGTTGATTCTTTCGGTTAAAAAGGTAAAAGAAAAAACTTTACAAATTCTTGAACTCTCAGTAATTATTAAAAATATAAGCATAAAGAAGCTCATTCCAAACATCAGGAACTCCGGGAAGACACCAATGGATACAGTCTGCATAACTATTTGGATTTGCAATCTGTTCTTCAGTAAGAGAGTCCCATTGTTTCCTATAGATAGAAGGGTGACCTTCTTTTCTGTACTCTGATAACTGTGTTATGTTTAATAAGTGAACATTCAATCCTCTTTGTTTAAGTTCATGCATAGTTGATTCCACTATTTTCATCATCTTTGGATCTGATCCATTTCCTTGGTATCCTTCTTCTTGTATTTGCTCTCTTTCACTGTAACAATTTTCACCTTTTGCTTTGCCCCATTCTTCAGCCCTGTAATCAGCACATACAGTAAAAGCTGGTTAGTTTAATACTTTTTGTCTAAATATGTGTACATAGGTCAAAAATTACATTTTTACACATATATATTAAATTTTAAATGCCCTTAACGAAATTTCCGGTTTTACGCCTAAAATGTGAGTAAACACCTAAAATATCGATGACTGGGATTTTCAGTGTTGGTGGGGGAAAGAACGACCCTTCGGTCTATGAGGATGTTTTAGTAAGTTTATAAGATTAATTTTATTGTTAATTAATGTTAAAAGATAAATTTTTTAATCTGTGTAAAAATAACTAAAAAATCACTTATTTTGAACCGAATGGAGTAATTTTTTGACTTAATAGTGTTTAGAGAATATAAGAGGCGGTCATGTATTACACCAACTTTTGATAAGGGAGCATATTTAATGAGGACTATAAATCCAAAATGTCTCACTTAAACATTCTTGAATTCAAAATTATAGATGTTGTGATCTACTTGACTTTCATTATATGAGAAAAGGTAAAGAAAAAAGTTTAAAATGATTAAAGGGCGCATGCAGATTGAGTCAGACACTAGTGTTATAAAAAGCAAATAAATTGAAGGGCGAGAGGTGTCTTGGGATTACCTTTCATGAACTGGTGACATGCTCATGAAGAACAATTGAGTTTTGGAGCGATTGACATGGATTTCCAACCAGTCAGCCCAAGTCTTCAAGGCCATTTCATAGCTTCGTAACATTTTTACTTCCTTGTAAATTCCATCTGACCTCTCAAATGAACCCCACCTAAGATGATGAAAATGATGATTATAATTACTAGTTGGTAGTTATTTTGATTGTTCACTAGTCACTACCATGATTCTTGAATTTGTCTATACACCTAAAAGAATTTTTATATATCACATCACTTAAAAAGTAACTATATATAATTGTTTTTAAAACATAGAATTAACCTTATAAATAAGATAGATCAACTACTACAACCAGGTTTAGATATACTGATAATAAAAACATTTTTAATCTATATATATATATATATATATCTTAAATATTAAGTTTACTCACAGGACTTTGATATGGGGGCGTCTCCACCAAAGGTAAGTGTTGAAGACAATAAAATCAGCATTGGTCCAACGGCTACCGTGCTTTTCAATGGCATTTGCTCTTACAATTCTCTCAGGGAGACGATGGTGCACTGGGTCATCTGAGTTTGATTCCACCAATAATGGTTCCCAGTAGAATTCTATTGTTGCATTGTAATCCTGCATTTACAATGCGGATAAATCTTTAACTTATATATATAGAATATAATTTATTTTTTTACATGTTCTAGTAAAATACTGTCTCATTTTTCAAGTTACTTATCCGACCAATTATATGCACGATCATTTTGGTGTATATTTTTCTTAAGAAATTCACATGTAGAAGTTAAACTCAACTTAAAATTCATATATCAAGTAGGTGCAAATTGGCCCTCTATCTCCACAAGACATTCTTGATTCATAGCCCATTTGGCCAAGCTAGAAAAATCAGCTTATTTTGAAAAATGTTTTTTTTCAAAAGTACTTTTGGTAAAAAATAGTTTGTATTTGGCTAATTAATTTGTAAAGCAATTCTAAGCAGCAATTTGTATTTGGCCAAGCTTTTAAAAAGTGCTTCTAAGTGTATTTTTTTCAAAAGTGTTTCTCAAAAAAGTACTTCTGGGAAGAAGCTATTTTTTGCTGCTTCTGCTTCTACTCAAAAGCACTTTTTTTCTTCTAAAAGCTTGGCCAAATACTTCAATTTTGAAAAAAAAATATTTGTTTTGGAAAAAAAAAGTGTTTCTCAACTTAGAGAAGCTTGGCCAAACAGACTATTAGTAAAGCAAAATATTTATCATAGTAGGTATAAATTAATGAGAGAAAATTTATGAGTATAATTAGACACTCCTACCTCAAATTAACATGAACTAAGTTGACTGCACAGTCAACTACGAAATCTGATTATCAAACTTAATCATTCGATAGGATTTCTATCTGCTTTTGACAAATGTGAACTTTCTAGAGTTTAAAGAATTAAGGTTAAATTTTAGTTACAAGAGTTGGTCAGACAATTAAAGTAAGCTTATGACATGTAAAATAGGCCAAACAAAGCATTAATTAGTCTTAAGCTTTTCTTCTTGCGGTAAACATTAAGGTGCTTTATGTAAACGCTAAAAACTATCATTATCCTTCTTATAAAATTTTAACTTTGTCCGTTGATATCAAAATACATAAAAAATGGATTATTAACCTAACAAAACAACATCGAAACTTCCAAATTTTGGCAGTTCTTGAGTTATTAATCAAACCAAATAACATCTCTTGTGGTGTCTTTAACAAAAGATCTCGGGTATTCTTGGAATAGAAAACATCTTAATCAGGAGCGCTTCTCCCTTTAAAGAGGCCGTATTAGCTACGGCCCAATACAGATTACGAATATCGAGCAAGAAACCAAATAATATTGACAAAACAACATGTTAAACTTGCAAATTTTAGCAGTTCATTTATAGTTAAGAATTGGAGAAGAATGGATTTTTTTTTCTCCCACTTACTTTAACTTTGAAAATGATCAAGGAAGCGTTGTATCTGTAGTGCATGGATTTAAGAGAAGATTGAACTGCTGTATCTATCAAGCAAACCATGGAAACCCATTGGCCTCTGTTCAATGAATCTCCCACGAAGACAAGCCTTTTATTCCTCACTTTCTCCAATAATGCTGTGGCATTGAACCTTTTTTAAGACGAAAAACATTCCACCAAAAGCTCAAAAAAGCTATATCCAAAATACCAAAAAAAAAGAAAAAGAATGCATATCATGATCACTCGCATATATATTTTTTCAAAAAAGAGACCAAAAAAAAAAAAAAAAAAAAAAAAAAAAAAAAAAAAAAAGA
>ML377359.1:0-11367 GCA_005239525.1 Nicotiana knightiana | reverse complement strand
CATGGTGTAAGACATTAAACATTTGCTTACTATAATGTTTAGATATTGTTGAAGGCTTGAATCAATATTTGGCAAAGAAAATATGTAAATAAAAAAAATCAAACATCGATAGGCTAGTTGGTGTAAGCAAAACATTTTTAGTATTGGTTTCACGCCGTAGAAAATGATACACCAATTACGGAACAATGATTTAGTACCAAATGATCTTTCACAACATAATTAAGTACATTATCAAATTCACTATATTATTTAAGTTTCAATTATTCTCTCTCGGTTCCTCACTCTANACACACACTTAGATATGTTGGCTCCTTGCCCATTATTACGCACGATTACATAATAATATTTCATAGAAGTGTCGAGGTGTACTAACTGATCCATCATAACATTACCAAATTATAGATACATCTATTTTATTACCGAGGCGAACGGCCCACTCTCATGAGAGTGTGGTAAATAAATCCTATTGTGGTGTACGACCAGATCCATCATAACATTACCAAACCACAGATACATCTATTTTATTACCGAGTCGAACAACCCGCTCTCATGAGAGTGTGGTACATAAATCCTGTTATGGCGTACAGCCCGATCCCATTAGTGTGCACACTACTGAGAGTCGAACGACACAAACCATAGATGTATATATCCGCCGAGGTGAACAATTAGATCCCATTAGAATAAGAAGCTTTGACTGGTCCTCCACCCACCCACGAATAGTCGTGACTTATACATTTAAAGGGAACCTTTTGGACGAGAACGCACAACACGGGAGAATTTCGTGAGGAGAGTAAAATTATATAGTGGCTAATCATGAAGCCCGTCGAATCTCTACGATAGCAAGTCCATTACTCTACACAAGTCTAGTCTCAAGTCGCATTGTAAAAATAAAGGAATCTAATAGACAGTAAAAACAACTCAAGTAGTACAGCTATAACATGGTGTAAGACAGTAAACATTTTCTTACTATAATGTTTAGATATTGTTGAAGGCCTGAATCAATATTTAGCAAAGAAAATATGTACGTAAACAAAACCAAACATCGATAGGCTAGTTGGTGAAAGCAAAACATTGTTAGTATTGGTTTCACGCCGTAGAAAATGATACACCAATTACGGAACAATGCTTTAGTACCAAATGATCTTTCACAACATAATTAAGTACATTATCAAATTCACTATATTATTTACGTTTCTCTTATTCTCTCTCGATTCCTCACTCTATCTTTATACACACACTTAGATATGTTGGCTCCTTGCCCATTATTACGCACGATTACATAATAATATTTCATAGAAGTGTCGAGGTGTACTAACTGATCCATCATAACATTACCAAACTATAGATACATCTATTTTATTACCGAGGCGAACGGCCCACTCTCATGAGAGTGTGGTAAATAAATCCTATGGTGGTGTACGACCAGATCCATCATAACATTACCAAACCACAGATACATCTATTTTATTACCGAGTCGAACAACCCGCTCTCATGAGAGTGTGGTACATAAATCCTGTTGTGGCGTACGGCCCGATCCCATTAGTGTGCACACTACTGAGAGTCGAACGACACAAACCATAGATGTATCTATCCTGCCGAGGTGAACAACTAGATCCCATTAGAATAAGAAGCTTTGACTGGTCCTCTACCCACCCACGAATAGTCGTGACTTATACATTTAAAGGGAACCTTTTGGACGAGAACGCACAACACGGGAGAATTTCGTGAGGAGAGTAAAATTATATAGTGGCTAATCATGAAGCCCGTCGAATCTCTACGATAGCAAGTCCATTACTCTACACAAGTCTAGTCTCAAGTCGCATTGTAAAAATAAAGGAATCTAATAGACAGTAAAAACAACTCAAGTAGTACAGCTATAACATGGTGTAAGACATTAAACATTTGCTTACTATAATGTTTAGATATTGTTGAAGGCTTGAATCAATATTTAGCAAAGAAAATATGTAAATAAACAAAACCAAACATCGATAGGCTAGTTGGTGAAAGCAAAACATTGTTAGTATTGGTTTCACGCCGTAGAAAATGATACACCAATTACGGAACAATGCTTTAGTACCAAATGATCTTTCACAACATAATTAAGTACATTATCAAATTCACTATATTATTTACGTTTCTCTTATTCTCTCTCGATTCCTCACTCTATCTTTATACACACACTTAGATATGTTGGCTCCTTGCCCATTATTACGCACGATTACATAATAATATTTCATAGAAGTGTCGAGGTGTACTAACTGATCCATCATAACATTACCAAACTATAGATACATCTATTTTATTACCGAGGCGAACGGCCCACTCTCATGAGAGTGTGGTAAATAAATCCTATGGTGGTGTACGACCAGATCCATCATAACATTACCAAACCACAGATACATCTATTTTATTACCGAGTCGAACAACACGCTCTCATGAGAGTGTGGTACATAAATCCTGTTGTGGCGTACGACCCGATCCCATTAGTGTGCACACTACTGAGAGTCGAACGACACAAACCATAGATGTATCTATCCTGCCGAGGTGAACAACTAGATCCCATTAGAATAAGAAGCTTTGACTGGTCCTCTACCCACCCACGAATAGTCGTGACTTATACATTTTAAGGGAACCTTTTGGACGATAACGCACAACACGGGAGAATTTCGTGAGGAGAGTAAAATTTTATAGTGGCTAATCATGAAGCCCGTCGAATCTCTACGATAGCAAGTCCATTACTCCACACAAGTCTAGTCTCAAGTCGCATTGTAAAAATAAAGGAATCTAATAAACAGTAAAAACAACTCAAGTAGTACAGCTATAACATGGTGTAAGACATTAAACATTTGCTTACTATAATGTTTAGATATTGTTGAAGGCTTGAATCGATATTTAGCAAAGAAAATATGTAAATAAACAAAACCAAACATCGATAGGCTAGTTGGTGAAAGCAAAACATTGTTAGTATTGGTTTCACGCCGTAGAAAATGATACACCAATTACGGAACAATGCTTTAGTACCAAATGATCTTTCACAACATAATTAAGTACATTATCAAATTCACTATATTATTTACGTTTCTCTTATTCTCTCTCGATTCCTCACTCTATCTTTATACACACACTTAGATATGTTGGCTCCTTGCCCATTATTACGCACGATTACATAATAATATTTCATAGAAGTGTCGAGGTGTACTAACTGATCCATCATAACATTACCAAACTATAAATACATCTATTTTATTACCGAGGCGAAAGGCCCACTCTCATGAGAGTGTGGTAAATAAATCCTATGGTGGTGTACGACCAAATCCATCATAACATTACCAAACCACATATACATCTATTTTATTACCGAGTCGAACAACCCGCTCTCATGAGAGTGTGGTACATAAATCCTGTTGTGGCGTACGGCCCGATCCCATTAGTGTGCACACTACTGAGAGTCGAACAACACAAACCATAGATGTATCTATATGCCGAGGTGAACAACCCAATCCCATTAGAATAAGAAGCTTTGACTGGTCCTCTACCCACCCACGAATAGTCGTGACTTATACATTTTAAGGGAACCTTTTGCACGAGAACGCACAACACAGGAGAATTTCGTGAGGAGAGTAAAATTATATAGTGGCTAATCATGAAGCCCGTCGAATCTCTACGATAGCAAGTCCATTACTCTACATAAGTCGAGTCTCAAGTCACATTGTAAAAATAAAGGAATCTAATAAATAGTAAAAACAACTCAAGTAGTACAACTATAGCATGGTGTAAGACAGTAAACATTTGCTTACTATAATGTTTAGATTTTGTTGAAGGCTTGAATCAATATTTAGCAAAGCAAATATGTAAATAAACAAAACCGAACATCAATAGCCTAGTTGGTGAAAGCAAAACCTTGTTAGTATTGGTTCACTTCGTAGAAAATGATACACCAATTACGGAACAATGCTTTAGTACCAAATGATCTTTCACAACATAATTAAATACATTTTCAAATTCATTATATTATTTACGTTTTTCTTATTCTCTCTTGCTTCCTGTCTCTATCTTTATACACACACATAGATATGTTGGCTCCTTACTCATTATTACGCACGATTTCATAATAATATTTCATAGAAGTATCGAGGCGCCCGATCCATCATAACATTACCAAACTATAGATATATCTATTTTTTTACCGAGGCGAACGACCCGCTCTTATGAGAGTATGGTACATAAATCCTGCTGTGGCGTACGACTCGATCCATCATAACATTATCAAACCATAGATACATCTATTTTATTATCGAGGAGAACAACCCGCTCTCATGAGAGTGTGGTACATAAATCCTATTGTGGCGTACCGCCCGATCCTATTAGTGTGCACACTTCTGAGGATCGAACGACACAAATCATAGATGTATCTATCCATCTGAGACAAACAGTCTGATCCCATTATAATAAGAAGCTTTGGCTGCTCCTCTACCCACTCACGAATAGTCGTGTGAGTTATACATTTTAAGGGAACCATTTTGACGAGAACGCACAACATCGGAGAATTTCGTGAGGAGAGTAAAGTTATATAGTGGCTAATTATGAAACCTGTCGAATCTCTACGATAGCAAGTCTATTACTCTACATAAGTCTATTCTCAAGTCGCATTGTAAAAATAAAGGAATCTAGTAGACAGTAAAAATAACTCAAGTAGTACAGTTATAGCATGGTGTAAGACAATAAACATTTGATTACTATAATGTTTAGATATTGTTTAAGGCTTGAATCAATTTTTAGCAAAGTAAATATGTAAATAAGCAAAACCAAACATCGATAGCCTAGTTGGTGAAGCAAAACATTGTTAGTATTGGTTTCACTCCGTAGAAAATGATACACCAATTATGGAACAATGATTTAGTACCAAATGATCTTTCACAACATAATTAAGTGCATTGTCAAATTCATTATATTATTTAATTTTCTCTTACTCTCTCGCTTCCTCTCTCTATCTTTATACACACACATAGATATGTTGGCTCCTTGCCCATTATTACGCACTATTTCATAATAATATTTTATAGAAGTGTCGAGGCGTACGACTCGATCCATCATAACATTATCAAACAATAGATACATTTATTTTATTACCGAGGCGAACGGTCCGCTCTCATGAGAGTGTGGTGCATAAATCCTGATGTGGCGTACGACCCGATCCATCGTAACAATACCAAACCATAGATACATCTATTTTGTTACCGAGGTGAACAACCCGTGTGGTACATAAATCCTGTTGTGGCATACGGCCCGATCCCATTAGTGTGCACACTGTTGAGGGTCGAACAACACAAACGATAGATGTGTCTATCCTGCCGAGGAGAACAACCCAATCCCATTAGAATAAAAAGCTTTGACTAGTCCTCTACCCCAATCACGAATAGTCGTGTGAGTTATAGATTTCAAGGGAACCTTTTTGACGAGAACGCACAACACGGGATAATTTCGTAAGGAGAGTACAATTATATAGCAACTCGAATCTCTACGATATCAAGTCCATTACTCTACACAAGTCTAGTCTCAAGTCGCATAATAAAAATAAAGGAATCTAATAGACAGTAAAAATAACTCAAGTAGTACATCTATAGCATGGTGTGAGCATAAGTCTATCCGGACATAACATGAATCTATCTACGCACAGAATTTTATCACCTTGTGCGTATGTAACCCCCACAATAAGTAACACATAACAAATACATCACCTAGAGGTAGTTTCCCCTCACAAAGTTAGACACGAGACTTACCTCGCTTCAAAGTCCCATAACCGGCTCCAAAGACTCTCTAACATCTCAAATCGATGCGCATCAATCCAAAACCATTCAAACAACGTGCGAACCAATCAAAATATACTCTAATGCCCATAATTAATCAATTTAAACAATTCCCAACTCCGCTCAAATATTTCATAAAATCAACCCTCAGGCCGACGTGCCCGGATTCCGAAAATTTTAAAAGATATATTTTACTCACAACACCACGAACTCAAATATATCATTTATCCTAAATTCCATGCCTAATTTCGTTGTCAAAATCCAAAATTGCCAAATTTTGGGTTTCTTACAAAATCTCACTATTTCTACAAATTTTCATGCTTGAATCCACATAAAAAAAATGTACTTAACTCACAATGTGAAGAAATAACTTGCCCCATTATAGTCGATGAAGATGGCACTCCAAAAGTGCTCCAACATTGTCTCCCATGGACGAAATGAGATGAGAATGGGCCAAACCCCCGCTTTAAAGAAGCCTCACTGCCCAACACATCTTTCGCTCCTGCGGTGAGAAGGTCGCTTCTGTGATAACCTCTTCTGTGACTTGGGGGTTCGTTGGTCGGTACAGAATGGTATTTAGACATTTCGGTTCGGTATTTTCGATATTTAATTTCTCAAAATGCAATACCAATACCGTACCTAATTTAATTCGGTATGGTTCGGTTTTTTACTTTCGATTTCGGTTTATTTAGTTTGGTAACTTCGATTTATTCGGTTTGAATATTAACTAGTGCATAGAGTCATAGTGTGATGACCCAAAGGGTCATCTCGTGATTTAAGACAATTCCGGGCTCATTAGCCTTCAAAACATTATTTTTATTCACTTCGATTAGCGTGTGCAGTCCTGACGTGAATCCGAAATGCCTTTATGTGAAGATATGTGAAATAATAATTTTGGAGAGTTTAAAATTGATTTTAGTTGACTTTGGTCAATTTTTTGAGTAAACGAACCCGGACCCGTGTTTTGATGGTCCCTGAGGTCCGTAGTATAATATGGGGCTTGTGTTGTAACGACCCGGCCGGTCGTTCTCAGAGTTTAGCCCCGTTTTCCCCGTTTCTGCTTTATTATATGTGGTTAAGCTTCATGACGTTGTGTTAGATTGGTTGGCTCGAGTTCGGAGCAATTTTTGGAGAGAAATGAGACACTTAGTCTCTTATCTTGGTTCAATAGTTGGAAAAATCAACCAGAAGTTGACTTATTGGTAAACGACATCGGACTGTAGATTTTATGGTTCGGATAGCTTCGTTAGGTGATTTCGGACTTAGGAGTGTGTTCGGAATGTGGTTTTGATGTTCGGTGTAGAATTAGGCTTGAATTGGTGAAAGTTAGTTTTTGATGATTTCCGATCGGCAGTGGAAAATAGGCTATCAGAGTCGGAATAAAATTTCGGAAGTTGGAGCAGGTTTGTAATGTCATTTCGGATATGTGTGCAAATTTTCAGATCAATCGGATGTGTTTTGGATGGTTTCGGCATCCTTGGTGAAATTTAGAAATTTCAAAGTTCATAGGTTTGAATTTGATGTTATTTTGGTGTTTCGAAAGATCGACTAAGTTTATGTTATGGGATATGTTGGTTGGTTTGGTTGAAGTCCCAGGGGCCTCGGGTGTATTTCGGATGCTCAAACAGGCACTTTTGGTCCTTGGGAGATTGTTGGTTTTTTGATGTTTTAGCAGCAGTGGTTTGTTCATTGCGAACGCGTAAGTTCATCCGCGATCGCGTAGAGTAAAGTTTGAGGCAGGCAGATTTGTTCTATGCAATTGCATAATAAGGTTTGCGGTCGCATCGGTTGGGCAGCTTGAGCAGTGCGGTCGCATGGCTCCTTGTGCGATCGCATAGGTATTCTAAGGCACGTGCGTGGGATGGATATTTGAAGTATGCAAACATGTGTGTTGGTATGCTAATGCATAGAGTGGTTTGGACTTTGCAGCACGAACGCCTGGATGAAGACGCGTTCGCCCTGGAGGAAATTATAGTACTGGGCAGAATGTTTTAAATAGCCCTTTCTTGCGAATTTTTGTCTATTTTCCTCCATTGTTGAGCGGGTTTGGAGCTCTTTGAGAGGGTCTAAAGAGGAAACCGAAGGGAATCACTTGGAGATAATATTTTCAACTTCATAACTCGATTCTATGTCGTTTTCTAAGTAATTAAACCGGAAATTTGTTGGATTTAAACCTAAATTGGGGAGGTTAGGTACATGAGAATTGGAAATTTCTTTTGGTGATTTGAGTGGGCAATTTTAGTCCGATTTTGATGTTCTTAGTATGTACGGACTCGTGGAAGGATAAGGATTATTGTGATGTAATTTTATCGGATTCCGAGGCATGAACCCGGGGGCCGAATTTTGCCAATTTCGGGAATTGTGCATAATTTGGTAATTTTCTATTGGGGTTCGTCTCCCTAGCATATTTTGATGTTATTGATATGATTTGTGATAGACTCGGAGCATTTGGGAGCCGATACAAGGGGCAAGAGCATCGTGGAGTAGCTTTTAGTCTGTTTTGAGGTAAGTAACAATTGTAACTCTAAACCTGAGGGTATGAAACCCCGATATTTGATATTGTTTTGGTAAATGAGGTGACGCACATGCTAGGTGACGAGCATGTGGGTGTGCACCGATAGGGATTGTGACTTGGTCCGTCCCGTAGAGAATATTAAGCTGCATATTCGATTTGAGACATTACAATATCCTGTATTTCGGAAATTTATACTTGTTTATGGGCTGTGAGCCATGTTTGGGGCCTCGTGCCATCCTGTTTAGACCCTCAGGGGTATTTTTACACTATTTTCAAACCATCCTGATAGAACATTTGTGAACTCAGCCATGTTTACCACATGTTGTTATTTTCACTATTATCACACCGTTTTGGAACCCTGAGATGTATTTTGGGCCGAGGGAAGAGTATGTGAGGATAGTTATGGATCGGCTTGCACGCTGCAGCAATATATATGTTATATATGGATCGGGTTGCACGCCGAAATAATATGTACGTTATATATGGATCGGGCTACCCACCACAGTAATATATGTTATATATATGGATCGGGCTGCACGCCGCAACAATATATATATATATATGGCTGGGGCTGCACGCCGCAACAATATACATTATATATGGATCGGGCTGCACGCCGCAGTGATATAGCGCTTGGGGTGAAGGAGCCCTTCCAGGAGTCTGTAGATCCCCAGTGAGCGCAGTCGACTATTATATGGATGGGGCTGCACGCCGCAACGTATATTATATGGATCAGGCTGCACGCCGCAACGTATGGTATATTGATCGGGTTGCACGCCAGAGCGTATGTTATATGGATTGGGTTGCACGCCGGAGCATATGTTATATATATGTATGTATTGGATCGGGTTGCATGTCGCATCAGTTGTTATATGGTACCTGATAAGTGAGAGTGCTGAGTGTGAGCATTGACTTATGAGAGCAGTCACGAGTGACTAAGAGGCTTGCCCGAGAGGCTTTATTTGTGAGCGACATTGTGCCCGAGTGGAGGATATTTTTATGAAACTATTTTTTTCACTATTCTTTACACAGAGATTCTTTGATAAATGTTGACTAATGTTTCATAGAAGTTTAAAAAGGGCATACTAGAGTTTTGAAAAATATTTGGCAAATGTGTACTCTTGACTTGATCTATTACCTTTACTGGTACTTATTTTTATGAAACTATAAAGTTTAAATGCTCGTCACTGCACTCATGTTTTTAGATACTGGGTTACTTACCGAGTTGGCGTACTCACGTTACTCTCTGCACCTTGAGTGAAGATTCAGGTACCGGGGCAGAGCGATAGTTGAGCTACCCCATTTAGAGCATTTTTCGGAGATCGTGAAGTAGGTGCTCGGCGTCCGCAACCTACTTTTTCTCCTTCCTACTCTGTCATTTTTACTTTACTTCATAGACTTGTTGTAGTAAAGGATTTGTATTAGACTGTATCATCTCTTAGATGCTCAACACGGTTGACTCTAGATGTTGGGACTGTGCTTAGATGTTCTAATCATTTTTATTGTTTTTAAATGCTTAAGAAACAGAATTATGATGAAAATTCGGATATTTGATGTATTAAATGGGAAATAATTTTATTGTTTTCAATAAATTGGCTAGCCTAGTATCACGATATGCGGCATCATGGCCAGTTTAGATTTGGGGTCGTGACAAGTTTGTATCAGAGCGCTAGGTTACATTTTATTCACCGGTCATGAGCAGGTTTAGTAGAGTCTTGCAGATCGGTACGAAGACGTCTGTACTTATCTTCGAGGGGCTGCAGAAACCTTAGGAAAATCTCACATTCTTGAATTCTTGTCGTGCGAATCCATTTTGTTCAGCCAAAAGCATAACTCTAGAATTCCTTCAATGTATTCGAACGCGCACGTGAGCGCTTGGTATCAGCTGTGCATCGATGACTTGTGATTCCCATGGATGACATATGATTTTGTCATGTTGGTAACAGGACATTCTGGAGGACTTGAGTCCGAATTCATTTTGTGGCTTGATTGCCATGATTTCGATTGTGTGAGCCGTGCATTTGGGGACTTATATGTCCGTTGGTGTCCTTATTGACGGAACTTTGTGACTGGATGCCTATGCGGTGAGTATGATGTGAGGGCGAGATGTGTTCATATTGTTTTATTGTGGCAAAAAGGGATGGGCTGGATATGTAGCAAGAATTACTGAGTGTTCGACCTCTGTCTGGAGTTGGCATACGACCCCGAGTCATGAGTGTGTGGGAAGACCTCTTATGTTGTTCAGTTGTTGATTGAAGAGGATCCTTCTATTGTGTTATGAGTTCCTAGTGATGTCTTTTGGGCTGATCATTTCCCCAGTAGCGTTCATGTATCTGATTAACGATTTATTCCAACCGTATTAGCACTCTTTTGTTATCGTATTCATTGATGGCATCCTGGCGTATACGCGTAGCCAGGGGTAGCATACTTAGTATTTGAGGATGGTATTATAAGGATTCAGGGAGGAGAAGCTCTATGCAAAGTTCTCCAAGTGTGAATTTTGGCTCAGTTCAATAGCATTATTGGGACACGTGGTGTCCACTGAGGGTATCCATATGGTCAGACGAGTGCGGGTAGAGCTTCCAGAAGCTCAAGATTTCCCTTGACCTCAGCTCTACTGTTGGTTCTACCATCAGCTTCAGGTTCTTATACCGCGTATCTCGATGCCTCGAGGTTAGGTGTTGTTTGTGTTTAGATGCAGAAGGGTGTAGTGATTGCGTGACAGCTATGATATTCGGAAGTTTATAGAGAGATATCATGGGGTATCTCCTGCGGGTTGTCCTGGGGTGTGTGATCCTTATGTTGTTATATAGTAAGTTCTCTTCTAACAGTAAACTATATATGTATTAATTGAGTTTAGATCGCTTGTGGAAGATGGCATGACTATTACAATGGTGAATGCGAGATTTGCAGATGACTTGAGTTATTAGACGAGTTGTGTTATTATGGGAATTGTGAGTTATTGTTTGTCTTGATCGTTAGCTTTGAGCCAAGTGGGGGAGTCTGTTAATGATAAGTTGATTATACGATTATGTGTTGTATTG
>ML377358.1:199520-227209 GCA_005239525.1 Nicotiana knightiana | reverse complement strand
TGGAAAATAAGTTCATAAGGATATGGCCTAGTTCAGTTGCTGTTTTCTCTGTCTGAATTTTGGGGGTTTTCTGGAGGTTTTTCTTTCAAGCATTCATGCTCAAGATTTCTGGGGGGTATTCTTGCTGGACTGGTTGGTTTTCTCATGGGTTTTCTGCTATTTGTTGCTGTTTTCTCTTCTTCCCTGCTGTTACCGTCTCCACTTGACCTTTATTTGGTCAAGTCTCTTTGTTATTCTCTCTCTAAAGGTATGTATCAGTTCATCTCTTCTTAATGAAATATTGGACTGGAATTCTCATTTTTCTGCTCATTGTGTAAAGCTGGTTACTCTTGACAAATGAAGTTACTGTTCTTGTTTTGATTAAATGTGACTGTGCAGATGCTTTATTCACATTCTATGAGTATGATAGGCAATGTCTTTGGTGTTAGTATTTCTCCTGTTTAGTGCATGATTGTTTGCTTAAGATTATATGTGATAAGTACTCATGTTCCTATATTAGGAAACAAGTTGCATTAAGGTGTTGAATCGGACCTCCTCTATGGTCAGATTCCATCAATAAGAATGCCGAAACATGCTTTTCAATTGAGTCTCCTTGGTCAATAAAGAGATTCAACAAGCAAATCTCTAGATAGACAAGTATTAGCACTAAGGTAGATGAATTTGACCTGCTAATGGTCAAATTTACCCCATGATAGTGCACAAAAGTAGTATAAATGGCTGAAGTTTACCCTTCAAAAGAGGTATAAAGTATGTAGTTGTTAAGGGCATTAGAGTGAGAATCTGAACCCTTGGATGATCAGATTCATCCTCTAAAAATGCCTAGATAAGCAAAGTTCCTATGGAGTTTAGAATTATGTTAGTATTAGCGCTTGGGTAGATGAATCTGACTCTTTAATAGTCAAATTCACCCCATGGTAGTGCATAAACAGTAGTTTAGCTTGCTGAAGATTATCCTTCAAAGGACATAAGTATGTAATTAGGAAGGGCCTTACGGAAAAGAATCTGAACTTGCACAGTGGTCGGATTTACCCCTCAAAGTGCCAATAGTGGCCGAAGTATTTGACCAAATACTAGCCGAAATAAGCATGACTATAAAAGTCTAAACAAAGCAGCATCATTGGATTTGAATCTGACCCCTTCTATGGTCAGATTCAGTCCAGCCAATGCACAAGAGAATTTTGTTATAGTTTGACATCATTAGAGTCAAATTTGACCCCGGTAATGGTCAGATTTACTCTAAAAGATGCATAACATATCTATTATTGAGATAGTTAGGGATTGCAAATGAAAAGCTGCAAATGTACAGTACGAAGAATCCAGATGTGGAGCAGCTATTTAGGATTTCCATTCTTTTTTAGTTTTTCCTTGATAGTCATGAAAAATGTATTTTACAGAAGCTGTATTTTCGCTTGAGAAAACTGTAATTTGTTCATTTATGCATTTGGAATCTTGTAATTCAAGGGACTGTACTGTATATTCATTTTTCAGCCTTTTAGTTTATAGTGTTTAAACTAAATTTCGAGGCAATTTTTTCTAGAACTTTGAAGTTGTTTTGCTCTAAAAAGTAGTTCAAGGATAAAATAGGTGTTCAATCAAAAAGAGGAGATGGTATTCAAATCAGTCCACATGAAACCTTTCGTAAACATTTTTAGAAGCGGTTATTTCAAAAATTCAGTTGTTTCAATATAAGTGGATTTAGTAGATTATCTTTAGTTCATCTCGTATCCTGTTAAATTTTCTGAAATCGATGTATGAACACTATTAAACCTTGAAGCATGTGATTAGGTTATCTAAAATTGATAAAAACCGTTAATTTAGAACTGGTAAAACTGTATGTGCTATGTTCTTCGTTAGGAATTACAAAGTTTCCAAAAAAAAAAAACATAATTTTAGCTTACCAATTTGAAGTGAGACCAGTATATAATGTATTTATATGTCTATAATTCTTATAGGTGTATGTATACTACACGAATGAGGTGCATCTTGATTAACACATTTTCTATCATTTACCAAACTAGAAGTTGAAGACCTTTAAGATTTGATTAAGAGTTGAATTTCCTAACCGGTAGTCTTCTCTCATAAATAGCCAAACTAGGATGGCCTAACGTGATAAAACGAGGCTAGATGAGGCCATAGCCTATAAGATGCTCTTTTAGAACAACGAATATCGTTTAGGAGATCCTCTAGGTAGAATGGATACCCTTAGTTCGAAATTTTGATAGAAAAATCAAATATTATACCGAAGCTACCTAACCAACATTCGGGAGCGACAACTCATGTCCCCGTCTTTAACTTCAAAAATTATGATAAAAATCACATGTTGTAATTACGGGTTCATTTCATGTGGCGTAATTATAATGTGTTTAAAAACAACAAGTGCACGCCATCGTGACTTGTCCCAAGATAAATCCATAAATATCAAAAATTATTTACATACCCCATAAGCTAAAAATACCTCTTTTAGACGAAAATCCCAAAAACCTAGAGAATAATCGAATATCGCCTCAAATAGGCATATTTAATCGTCATGGCCATAGTCATATAATCTACACTCGGGTGTGGCAACTCATGTCCCCGACTCTAACTCAAAACATTAATTAAATAAGCATGTTGTAAATCGCGGGTACATTTCATGTGGCGTGGTTTGCAACGTGTCCAAAAATAACAAGTGCACGTCAATCGTGACTTGTATTAAAATAATTCCATGAATATTAAAAAGCGGATAAAAAGTAAAAGCACAATAGGTTTAAAACATGTAAATAATTAGATAATTAGGCCAAATATTAATAGTTAAGCGACCGTGCTAAAACCACGGAACTCGGGAATGCCTAACACCTTCTCCCGGGTTAACATAATTCCTTACTCAGATCTCCGGCCGCAGACAAATCAAAACAGAGTCAAAATTTCCTCGGTTTGGGATTTCAATAAAATAAATGGTGTCCGGGAACACCGTAAAAATCCAGGTGGCGACTCTGAAACTAATAAATAAATTCCAAATCCGCATAATGTCACTTAAATTGGAAAAAACTCCCGTATCCAATCCCGTGTCGGAAAAAAGGAGGTGTGACAAGTATAGCTTTAATTGTCTTATAAATGTTTAAAGGAAACCTTTATGGGTAATAAGTATAGTAAATATGTAAATGGAAGCTTATTGTGATTCGAGTGTAGTTTTGGCTGGCCTAGTTCCACGATAGGCGCCATCACGACTGGCCTAGATTTGGGTCGTGACAGTTTGGTATCTGAGCGCTAGGTTACATAGGACTCACTGGTCATGAGCAAATTTAGTAGAGTCTTGTGGATCGGTACAAAGACGTCTGTACTTATCTTCGAGAGGATGCGGAACCCTTAGGAAAAACCTCACATTCTTAAATTCTTGTCGTGCGAATCCATTGTGTTCAGCCAAGAGCGTAACTCTTGAATTCCTTCCATGTATTGGAACGCGCACGAGAGCACTTGGTATCGGCTGTGCATAGACGACTTGTGGCTTCCATGGATGAGATGTGATTTTGGCATATTGGTAATGGGCCAGTCTGGAGGACTTGAGGCCGAATTTATTCTGTGGCTTGATTGCTCAGATTTTTGTTGTGTGGGCACATGTAGTTGGGACTTGTATGACCGTTTGTGATCTTGTTCATGAGAATTGATGAATAAATGCCTATTTGGTGGGTGTTATTTGATTGTTTGATGTGTTCAGACTGGGAACTGTGTCAAAAGGGTTGGCTGGAAATGCGGTAAGATTTATCGAGTGTTTGATTTTTGTCTCGATTTGGTATATGGCCTTGAGTTGTGAGTATGTTGGAAGACCTCTCATGTAGTGTAGTTGTGGAGTGAAGAGGATTTTTCTGTTGGGTTATGAGTTCCTGGTGATGCCTTTTGAGATGATCATTTGCCCCAGTAACATTCATGTATTTGATTAACAGTGTATTCCAGCCGCATTAGCACTCCTTGTTATTGTATTCATTTATGGCGTCCTGGCATATTCGCGTAGCCAGGAGTAGCATACTCAATATCTGAGGATGGCATTATAAGGATTCAGGGAGGAAAGGCTCTATGCTAATTCTCCGAGTGTGAATTTTGGCTCGGTTCAGTAGCATTCTTGGGACATGTGGTGTCCAGTGAGGGTATCCATATGGTTAGACATGTGTGGGTAGGGCTTCCAGAAGCTCGAGATTTCTGTGACCACCGCTCCAGTGTTAGTTCTGCCATCAACTTCAGGTTTTGTTTTACCGCATATTGGCGTGCTTCGAGGGTAGGCGTTGGTTGTGTTCAGATGCAGGAAGGTGTAGGGATTGCGTGATAGTTCTGTTCTTTAGAAGTGTATGGAGAGATAGCAGTTGAGGCTAAGCGGGCAGGGGTATCTCCTGCGGGTTGTCCCAGGATGTGTGATGTGTGGCTAGAATTCATGGTTTAACACGTTATGTGCCTTACATTTTGTGTGTGTTAATGATAAAAATACACTTTGTATGTGGATAATGGAGTCTATTTCATGTGTAGGTGAATTGGAGATGGAATCCGAGCTAAATGGATGCATAAACGTCGAAAATACGCTAAAGAGGCGAAGAGGAGTACACCGGGATATAGCCGGGCGTTTGAGCTGTAAAGCCTGGTCATACCAGGCTTTATCCGCACGTTTGGGCCATAAAGCCTGGTAGGACTAGGCGTTTGGGGGGCTTTAGAGCCATAACGCCAGGCCAGTCCTGGCTTTATCCAGGCGTTTGGGCCATAAAGCCAGGTCCCTGGTCTGGTCCAATCCGAGTTTTGAAGATTTTTAAGTGTTTCCCGGTTTGAATAGAAGTCTCCTACACGTTTAGGGTTTATCCCAAACATATCAATAGACCCAAAAACACAGCTTTAGAAGGGGTATGCCATTAGAGACAAGAGACGCCTGTAGAATACTACTCAGAGAAGCAAAACATTGATTTTTACAGCTTTTATTCATTACTTTGTAGTTTAATTATGCAAGTTATTTTAGAGTTGATTCTTATGAGCATGAGTAGCTAATTTCTTAATCTAGGGTTTTAGTGGAACCCGTTGGGGATGAACTTATTGTGATATTAATATAGCTTTGATTGGTTGATTAAACTCTATTTGTTCAACTACATTCTTGTTGTAGTTGATTGAAAGCGCTCTCAATTAGCTGTTCCTATTTATTATGTATCTACTTGAGAGAGAGTGCATATTTAGGTAGTTGTTTGAACAACACCACTCCTAGAGTATAGACAAAAGTCATAACCGAGGGTTTAGAGGTTGGATTAGAGATAACGATACCTCGGGTGCAATCTAAAGTGAACTGTAATACAATCTAGCTAGCGTAACTTGAGAGAGTGTGTCTAGTAAATTATCATAATTAATTGAGAGATATTTATGGTAGATAGAGTGTTCATGATTGATAGATTCAAATAATCAAATTATAAGAAATATCCGAGAAGGAAGTTCACCGACGGGGGAAACCATAACCTTAGACCTTTATTATAATTATTTACACCATATTGTTAGTTAATCGTTAGTTTATTACTTTTGTTAGTAGAAATAACAAAACATTACCAATTGATATTCAAAAGTCTTGAGAAAATTGATTAAGTAAAAGTTGCGTATTCTGACGACTTGATTGATACGTAAATTCCCCATGGGATCGACTCTGGGCATTATACCCCCGATTGTATTTGCAACGACCATTTAGTCTTCCTATAAGACATAGTTGAGCGTGGTCAAATTTTGGCTCCGTTGCCGGGGAATTAACAGTGTTATCAATTGAAGTTGGAAGAAATACAGAACTCTGAAATATAGTCAATTTTCTTCAAAATTTTCATTTATACATTGAAAGTAACGTTTGCTAACTTGGTTGTACAGGGGCATGCCTAGAAACTCATCGAGAACATGTGAAGTAATTGAAGCCTTATCAGACCGCGAGAAAGTTTTCAAGGCCCTAAATCGGGCCAACCGGAAAAGCAAACAACAACTATCAATTGAACAACTTGAACCCGACATGGAAGATCCAAACAATAGGAACAACAATGGGAATGTGGTGGTAGACCCAGTCGCTCAAATAGGGGAAAAGGCTCTTTTATATGACTGGGCTCAACCCACGGCAGAGAATTTGGCCACTTCGATACTAGTCCCTCAGATACAGGCCAAGTCCTTCCAGATTACAAATAATATGCTGCACTTGTTGCGGAACAAGGGACTATTCTCAGGGTCGTACATCGAAGACCTACAACAGCATTTGAAGAACTTCCTGTCAATTTGCAAAACACAAAGGCAGCCAAATGTCACTCAGGAGGCAATAAAAATGTTGTTGTTTCCATTCTCAGTGACTGGAGCTGCCCAGACTTGGCTAAAGTCACTCCCCATCAATTCCATTACCACATGGGAGGAGTTAGTTAAGCAGTTCGTGAACAAGTTTCATCCACCCAACAAGACTGCTCAACAAATTGATGAAATCTTGAGCTTCAGACAGAAATCAGTTGAAA
This sequence comes from Nicotiana knightiana, assembly GCA_005239525.1. Classification (NCBI taxonomy): domain Eukaryota; kingdom Viridiplantae; phylum Streptophyta; class Magnoliopsida; order Solanales; family Solanaceae; genus Nicotiana; species Nicotiana knightiana. The sequence continues at coordinate 220,739 of ML377358.1, read as the reverse complement.
CATTGCAGGAGACATGGGAACGATTTAAGGGAATGCTGGTTATCTGTCCACATCTTGATATTCCGGAGCAAATGTTGGGGCAACATTTTTATATGGGTCTGGTTGATACTGTTAAGGAAAATGTTGATGCTTCAGCTGGTGGAGCATTCTTGAGCAAAACGTGGAGAGAGAGTCAGATCCTACTTGATAAAATGGCACATAATTCAGGATGGACAACAAGGAATGCACCCATTATTCCTATAGTTCACTCAGTTCCATTCGATCCATCCAATACTATTGCAGAGAACGTGGCCACCTTGATAACACATATGAGCATACTAACTAAGAAGGTGGAAGAATCAGGGCAAAAGCAGCAGGTACACATCGTAGATACAACCAATGGAGGCTCATGCACATCTTGCTTTAGTCAACCATTTGGTAACCAGTGGAATGCAGAATGTGATCACCCCCCTTATCCAGAAAATATGAATTATGTGTCGAATTATGGAAGCCAGAGACAAGGGGGGCAGAACTAGGGTCAGCAAGTTCAACCGTATAGACCACCTCTCCAACAGCAGAACAGTGGAAATTTGGGTGTCATGAGACCACAAGGTAATGCAAAACCATATCAGAGGCCACAAGGCTATAATCATCAAAATCAACAACAAGCATACTACCCTCCTCAGCATCAACAAGGAGGAAGGCAAGAAGATGGGTTTCCCAGGTTAGAAGCTATGATGCAGCAGGTTATTGGGTCAAATGCCAAAATCAGTGAGAGAGTAGATGTACATGATGCAGCTATTAAAAATATTGAAGTACAGTTGGGACAAATATCTATGGCAGTGAACAATTGTCCTCATGGGACTTTGCCTGCAGATACTCAGGTAAATCCTGTGGACCAGGGCCCAATGCAGCTGATGTTAGTGACTCTCTGCAATGGCAGGGACTTAGACTTGGAACTAGAGAGAGCTCGTGAAAGCAGGCAGGCCGAGACACTGGTACCCATGCCGATTGAACTTGATGATTCAACAAACTTGACCAAGGTAACAATGCAACCTACTGAAGAAGAACCCAGTGCACAAAGTGAGACTGAAAAAAAAAGTGGAGATAGCCCAGGAGCCGGTAGTTGAGATGGTGGATGACAAAGAAAAGTCCCAAATCACTGGGAAAAAGAGACCGCCAGATCCATTCCCTCAAAGGCTGGCCAAATACCAAAAGGATGATTAGTACAAAAAGTTCTTGGACATGCTAAAACAAATACAGGTAAATATCCCATTTATTGATGCGTTGAAGGAAATGCCTGGTTACGCTAAAATGATGAAGGACTTGATGTCCAGAAAATTTGACTTCCAAGATCTGGCTACTGTCACCCTTACTCAGACTGTAGTGCGGTGGTGACGCGTCCTATTGCTGAAAAGTTGTCTGACCCAGGGAGTTTTACAATTCCTTGTACCATTGGCAACTTAGCTTTCGCCAAAGCTCTATGTGACTTAGGGGACAACATTAATCTGATGCTGCTGGCCATATATAAAAGACTGGGCATTGGTAGAGCCAGACCAACTTCAATGGTATTGCAACTAGCTGACAAGACGGTAAAGAGACCGTCAGGTATTCTGGACGATGTATTGATGCACTGAGGACATTGCATGATTAAGTGTGGGGTGTTGTACATATTTGTTGTGAATTGTTGTGTTTAGTGTGCTTTCTTGTTAGTAGTTTTAGTTTTTCTTGGTAGTAAGTTTTTTTTAAGTTTTGTAGCTTTTTCTGTAGTCTTTTTATTTTAGGTAGAACAAAATAGAATTTTTTTTTAGAAATATGTGGACTCTTCCCGACGATGGATCTCCTAGGCAGTTCTCTTGAGGGAAGTAAGTCTAAAGAAAATACCAAAAAGATTTTTTTTTGTTTTAGGTAGTGTAGTAATTCCCCCTTGGTTTTTCTTTGGACCGCGGTTATTTTCCAAGGGTTTTTAATTGAACTGGGTATAGGTAGTTTTTAATTTTTAGGAGTAGTAACCACATGGTTGAGGGGTTAATAGTAGCAATATCTCGAAACGTTGTGATGCCTTGAGAATAGTCAGTACTTTGGTTGTGACGCTTAGGCTCAATTTTTTGACTCCAGGATAAATACCTTAAATCAGGGATTCATAAAATTTTCTTAACTGCTTTGACTGGAGTGTCGTGATAGATCCAATCCTGAGTGAGTTATGTGCCATGTGTGTGGGAGATTTGTATGTTATTCTGTGCATTGCATTTGATGTCTAGAACTTGCCCCGTGTGTGTGCAAAGCGAAATTGTCATTTTGTTCAGTCTTGGAAGTGATATAGACATTTCTTTGTTGAGCCAGCTATGTATATTTTACCCACCTAATTGTTATGTATCGTAGTTAACCTCGTTGAGCCTATAATCCTGTTTCTTAGGCAACCACATTACAAGCCATAACCCTTTGTTTGAGTCAATCATATATTTGAACCTTGTCACCTCTCGTAAGCACTAGAAATGCGATGAAATATGGAAAAATTAAAGTGTGGGGTGGTAGGTTGGTTTTTTTAGGGGAATAATTGAAATAAAGAGAAAAGTGCACTGTTTTGAAAAGTAAGAGTCACTTGAAAAGAAAAAGAGAAAAAGAAGAAAAAAAAATATAGAAAATAAATAGTTGTATTGTTGTGAAAGAAAAATATATATGTGGTGACTCTTGATGTAATTGTTCTTAAAAAAGTATGGGGTAATAACACTGATGTGAAGGTGGAGTTTGGCTTAATATAAGTTTGAGGTTGAAAGCTAAAGTATATGTATTGAAGTACTTGGGGAGGTGTAGTCACTCTTATATCTAAATATATCCTACCTGTCCCGAAGCCTACATTACAACTGAATAAGTCCTACTTGATCCTAGACTGAATGAGCTCGATTAGTAGAGTAGTACACTACGGGCAAGCCTATGGTTCATCTTTTGTGGCATATGAATATTATTTCTGAGAATGAGTGAATTCTTTCTATCTTGAGTTTCTAAGTGTTCTTAAATTTTATTGTGTGTGGAACTAGCTCTTTGATTTGGTGAGGGCACATGATTCATGAAGGAAAGGTAATGTTGTTGACCTCTATGTTAGAGTAGTGAGTGGATTGTGAATAAAGCATGGTATATGTGAGTCGACTATTGAGGCGAGGATGTCACACCTTTGTGCTTGAACTGTTTTAAAAATTCTTGGTATAACGTGTTAAGGGATTTGCTTAATAAGTTGTGTTCATGAATGTAGTTTGATTGCTCGAGGACAAGCAAAAGTTTAAGTGTGGAGTGTTGATGTGTGGCTAGAATTCATGGTTTAACACGTTATGTGCCTTAAATTTTATGTGCGTTAATGATAAAAATACACTTTGTATGTGCATAATGGAGTCTATTTCATGTGTAGGTGAATTGGAGATGGAAGCCGAGCTAAATGGATGCATAAACGTCGAAAATACGCTAAAGAGGTGAAGAGGAGTGCACCGGGCTATAGCCGGGCGTTTGAGCTGTAAAGCCTGGTCATACCAGGCTTTATCCGGGCGTTTGGGCCATAAAGCTTGGTAGGACCAGGCGTTTGGGGGGATTTAGAGCCATAACGCCAGGCCTGGCCTGACTTTATCCAGGCATTTGGGCTATAAAGCCAGGTCCCTGGTGTGGTCCAATCCGAGTTTTGAAGATTTTTAAGTGTTTCCCGGTTTGAATAGAAGTCTCCTACACGTTTAGGGTTTATCCCAAACATATAAATAGACCCAAAAATACAACTTTAGAAGGGGGATGCCATTAGAGACAAGAGACGCCTGTGGAATACTACTTAGAGAAGCAAAACATTGATTTTTACAGCTTTTATTTACTACTTTGTAGTTTAATTATGCATGTTATTTTAGAGTTGATTCTTATGAGCACGAGTAGCTAATTTCTTAATCTAGGATTTTGGTGGAACCCGTTGGGGATAAACTTATTGTGATATTAATATAGCTTTGATTGGTTGATTAAACTCTATTTGTTCAACTACGTTCTTGTTGTAGTTGATTGAAAGGGCCCTCAATTAGCTGTTCCTATTTATTATTTATATACTTGAGAGACNAGAGATAACGATACCTCGGGTGCAATCTAAAGTGAACTGTAATGCAATCTAGCTAGCGTCACTTGAGAGAGTGCGTCTAGTAAATTATCATAATTATTTGAGAGAGATTTATGGTAGATAGAGTATTCATGATTGATAGAGTCAGCTAATCAAACTATAAGAAATATCCGAGAAGGAAGTTCACCGACGGGGGAAACCATAACCTTAGACCTTTATTATAATTGTTTACACCATATTGTTAGTTAATCATTAGTTTATTACTTTTGTTAGTAGAAATAGCAAAACATTACCAATTGATATTTAAAAGTCTTGAGAAAATTGATTAAGTAAAAGTTGCGTATTCTGACGACTTGATTGATACGTAAATTCCCTGTGGGATCGACTCTGGGCATAATATATTTGTAGCGCCTGTTTCGTCTTCCTATAAGACATAGTTGAGCGTGATCAGTGTGTGGTCCCTATGTAGTTCTTTAATAAGTTCTCTTCTACCAGTAAATGATATATGTTGTAATTGGAGTTTAGATCGCTTGTGGAAGTTGTTGACTATTACAATGGTGAATGCGAGATTTGAAGATGACTTGAGTTGTTAGACGTGTGGTGTTATTATGGGCATTGTGAGTTATTATTTGTCTCGATCGTTGACTTTGAGACAAGTGGGGGAGTCTGTTAATGATAAGTTGATTGCACAACTATGTGTGGTATTGGTTTCAGTTCGAGGTATATTGGTAAATCAGTTATGACCTGCAGGTGTGGGGTCTGGGAATGTCACGAGTAATGGAAATTTCTTCGATATAGGTTGCAATGTACTTTGTTGGGTAATTGGGTTCTATTGAATGATTTAGTGGAAGTTGTAAAAGGTGTAGTATGTGCAGTGTATGAATTTGCTTGTGGCTTCAAGTGAGTGGATTACTTTCCTAGTATGTTAGTGTGCGAACGGGTCAGGTCGATTCTGTCTAACTGGTCAGTGTGATTGAGATTTTTGTTAGAGGGTGTCAAGACTTGTGGCATATCTACATCATCACGGGTTCTACATATCAGTATTAGGAAGGTGAAGGTAATGGCTTTAGATTCGCTGGAAGTCTCTTCAGGGTAAGTAATTCGAATGTGGTACTTTTGGGGATGTTTGAGAAAGTATTCGGCGGCTTATGAGCCTTAGACGGTATGGTTTTATGCTTAGGTCACGTGTGGTGAGTCTGGGTTGAAAAATTGGTATTACGGCAGGGAGAAATATCAATTTGAAGGTAAGACAGAAGGAACTTGGGTAAATAGGGCAACTTGGTAGTAGGTTGGATCGGCATGGTAAGGAATACGATTAGTTCTTTGGTGTTCATGAGGTGATGAGTTTTTCGGGTGTTTCTTAGCAATGCTCTTGGATTTTTGATGGCCTGCGTAGTTTGGTTGAGTTAGAAGAATTCAGTCGTGATGGTTTGGTGTTGCGCAAATGGGATTTTGGATCGTTCCGGATGGTTTCTACCGCGGTTAAGGGTGCACATTTTCTTATGACGTGTAGTTAATTTGTTTCTAAATGGGATCCAATGGGAGTTCTTGGCTAGTTGGGTACGTAGTTGCTTGTGGCTCAGAAGGTTCCATGGAGTTACCGTATTTTTCCTAGGTTGGCATGGTGTGTGCGGTATGTTGGGAAGAGTTGAGATTTGCATATGTGAGGTCACGATTCGGTTCTGGAAGGAAGGTCATAAATTCTTAGGCAGCATGGGCAATTTCAGATGACTAGGTAGATGATATCACTAATTGGTGCGACTTGATGAGGGTATATATTTCATAAAGAGCAATGTGTTTGAGTTAATGGTACTTTATTGGTATCGCGGCACCCTATTGTTGGATCGACTGTTGATATTCAAGGTTTCTTGGTAAATGGAAGAATTATAGGGGTATCCCTCGTGGAATGAGTGAGTATTTGGGATGTGCTATGTATTCGAGCGGTGGAGTTGTGATTAGATATGGTAATCCGTATGTTTCATGGACTTCGAGACTGAGAGTTCTCATAAACATGATATTTTGTGGTAGTGAACTGTGAAGATGCGAGCTGAGCTAGTCGGATGTTAGTATGTACCATGATTCCGTCATTGTAAACTTTTCGGTAAGTTATCTATCTGATGTGGGTTATCAGAGTTAATTTAGGGTCACCGGTAGGCTAATATGGGTGTGTGTTCTGCACCGGGCCGGAATTGTTGGCTCCGAATTTCTATTATTGAGAAGGTACCATTCGATTGTGATTGAGTTTATTCATGTTCTGGAGTGATCTATGAGTTACTCTTCGGTGTTGCGAGGAGTGGTGATTATTGGTTATACGCACATATCGTGCAGTTCTAATCGAGCGTTATAGCTAGATTTGAGTAAGGTAAGTAATTGGGTGTGGCAGGATTGAGACGTGTTGGTTATATACCTTCTGTTTCGGGTGGCATGGTATCGTTCGGTTTCCCCCGTGGTTATGGCAATACACTTTGAGTACTTGATGTCGAATTTTGAATGGTTATTGATTTTGGGCAAGGTGTCTTGAAGTATTTCAAGTGGACCAGCGTTGGATGAGATCGCACAGTGTAGCGGAGTTATGTAGGGGTATGACCTTTGGTATTGGATACATGTGTTTTTGATTTTTACGGTGTGTGCCAGGCTGTTAGTATGATATGGTGATGGTAATTGTTAATGGAAGGATAGTCCTCCCGTGTGGATCTTTTATATAATTTGGAAGTTGCTGTTAAGTGCACAAGTTGCACAGGTGTTGGCTTCGAATTGTATTAATATGTCATGTTATCAGGGTGGTCGTGATGGATGAGAAGAGGTCATTGGACCTAGAATTAACATTTTCAGAATTTTATACATCATAGTTGGAAGGATATATATATCGGGAGTCGGCTTAGAAATCTGCTATAATTCCGGTTTGGGAAGGGGGAGTTTCATGTCTGGCTGATCGGACAAATGGTTGTTAGTTCTATGTGCTTCTTTCATCATCAGCAGTATATGGAAGTGTTAGAGCGAGGCGGTTCTTGATAAGAGGTTATGTACCGTTATTGGGTTGTTCTGAGCAGTTATTGTGGTTAAGAGTTATTGCTATGAGTGTTTGAGTCACGCAGTGTATTATTTTATTTCATCTGGGGTGCATATATGTCTTGATTCAGCATGTTCAGTTATAGTTATGGAAATTATGATCTTGTATATTATTTCAGAAGTGGGAATTTGGTTCTAAGGTTTATGGGCCCGAATTTGGATTTCGAAATTTCAACAGTATTGTGCTATTGGACCTATATGGGATAGGGTGACGCGGGATCACCCCCGGGTATGTGCATGGTAAGCTACGCAACAGTTTGATGGTGTTGGAGAACAACTCTTGGCACGTTCGAGGACGAACGTATGTTTAAGTGGGGGAGAATGTAACGACCCGGCCGGTCGTTCTGAGAGTTTAGCCCCGTTTCCCCCATTTCTACATTTTTCATATATTGCTAGCCTTTTTTTGTTGTGTTGGGTCAGTTGGTTTGGGTAGGGAGTGGTCATGGTGAGAATTGAGGCATTTAGTCTCTCAAGGTAGCCTAATAGTTGAGAAAGTCAACTGAGAGTTGAGTTATTGGTAAACGACCTCGGACTGTGGATTTTATGGCTCGGATGGTTTCGTTAGATGAATTGGGACTTAGGAGTGTGTTCGGAATGGAGTTTTGATGTCCGGTGTAGAATTAGGCTTGAATTGGCGAAACCTAGTTTTTGGCGATTTCCGGTTGGCAGTGGAAAATAGGCTATCGGGGTCAGAATGTAATTCCGGAAGTTGGAACAGGTCCGTAATGTCATTTTGAGTATGTGTGCAAAGTTTCAGGTCAATCGGAGGTGTTTTTGTTGGTTTCGGCGTCATTGGCGAAATTTGGAAGTTTCAAAGTTCATAGGCTTGAATTTGATGTAACTTTGGTGTTTTCATGTTTTTTTTGGTGTTTCAAAGGCTCGACTAAGTTTGAATAATGCTATAGGGTATGTTGGTATGTTTGGTAGCGGCTCCGAGGGGCTCGAGATTGATTTCGGATGGTTGGCAGAGTGTTGAACTTTGAAAATTTGTAGCAAATGGCTGCTGGTGTAAGTTTTTGGTGTTGGCCGCACCTGCGGAAGGGTAGCCGCAGGTGCGATGTCGCTGGTGCGAAAGGCCATGCGCAGGTGCGAAGGGAGTCTAGGCAGGAGGAGTCTGCAGGTGCGAAGAGATGGCCGCACCTGCGAAGCCGCAGGTGCATTAGTGGAATTGCGCAGGTGCGCACCTGGGACCGCAGGTGCGATTAAGTGTCCGCATGTGCGGAATTGCTGGGCAGAACAGTATAAAAGAGGCCTTTGTGAAATTTTAGTTATTTCACCATTTTTGCATGCGGTTGGAGCTCAATTGAGGGCAATTTGAAGAGAGAATTCGTGGGTCTTCAGTGGAGGTAAGTTCCCGGGTTATTAAAGTCGTTTCCATGCTATTTTGTTCGGATTAGGCTTGTAAATTGAAGTATTTAAGTAAGAAAAAGTTGGGAAAATGGGAGGAAAGATTTGGGAATTTCTTTTGGCAATTTTAGTAGGCAATTGTGGTCCGACTTTGATGTTCTTGGTATGTACGGAGTCGTGGGAGGATAAGGATTCTTGTGATGTAAATTTTATCGGATTCTAAGGCGTGGGCCTAGGGCTCGGGTTTGGCCCAATTTCGAGATTCTTGTATAATTTGATAGTTTTCAATTGATTTGTGTTCCTTTAGTATATATTGATGATGTTGAACTGGTTTTGGCTAGATTCAGAGCAATCGGGAGCCAATTTGAGGGGCAAGAGCATAGCGGAATAGTGTTGTGGCCTGGTAGAGGTAAATAATGGTTATAAATCTTGTCTTGAGGGTATGAAACCCCGGATTACATATTTCTCACTGATTTTAGAATGGCGCACATGTCGGATGACAAGTATGTGGCGCGCACTGATTTTTTGATTGGACTAGGTCCTCTCTGCGACAACTATTGAGTTGCATATTTTACTCAAAACCTTATGTTAAATTATGTTCTAAATATTGTTGAAATATTTTGGCTATATATGTTTAGACCCCTTGGGGGCTTTTTACTGCTGTTTTCCTCACTATGTATTGATGATTTCACTCAGCCACATTGTGTTTACTGTTTTCGAAACTCAGCCTGATTTACACTACTTTGAGATTTAAAAATGATATTTTGGGTCGAGTACCCTGTTTTACTGATTTGCCCGAGGGGCTTTTTGAGTGGTTCTACTGAGTGAGGCCGAGGGCCTGATTGTGAGGATATGATACGCCACGAGGTGGCTTAATATTAGCGCTTGGGCTGAAGGAGCCCCTCCGGATTCTGCACACACACCCAGTGAGCACACCGAGTGCCGAGTGCCGAGCGCCGAGTGCCGAGTGCCGAGCGTCGAGTGCCTAGTGCCGAGTGATTGGGAGGTATGAGTGACTGTGAGGTGCTGAGTGACTGTGAGGTGCTGTGTGAATGATTATGAGTGACTGTGAGGCATGCCCGAGGGGCTGATTACGATGCATGATTTGCCCGAGGGGCTACTTATGATTTTACTACTTTCGCTCTGAGCTTATGAAATATGTTTTCCCCGAGGGGCCTCTATATGATTCATTTCATTTTCATACTAAATCTTTCGGTTTGAAGTTGTTGAAAATATACATTCTTCAAAGCTTTTTCTGAAGTTGGTTTAAGGCATGATGATTTCATATATCTATGTTATACTGTTGGAAAGAAACGCTGTGCATCTTGTGAATTGATGACATTGATTTTATGTATTTCTTGCTGCTCAGACCTGATTTATTTTCATTACTACTGGGTTGGTGTACTCACATTACTCCCTGCACATTGTGTGCAGATCCAGGTGTTAGGGCAGGGTGAGCTGTCTATCTGTTCCAGAGATTCTCGGAGATTTGCAAGGTAGCTGCATGCGTCCGCAGTCCTGCTCCCTCTCCTGCTTACTATTATAGAATTTATTTTCTTTTGAGTTGTATATTTTATGTAGATGCTCATGACCAGTGACTCCGGGTTCTTGGGGGTTGTATTTAATATTCAGTATAGCTTATCTGTCTTATAAATGTTTAAAGGAAACCTTTATGGGTAATCACTATAGTAAAGATGTAAATGGAAGCTTATTATGATTCGAGTGTAGTTTTGGCTAGCCTAGTTCCATGATAGGCGCCATCACGACTGGACTAGATTTGGGGTCGTGACAGTGACATTTATGAAATTCAATTCTGACCACACGTGCAAGTCATAATACCTGAAGGGAAGCTACTCAAGGCCTCAAACCGCTGAATGACGCGCTAGAGCTCAAAACGACCGGTCGCATCGTTACAGATTGTGCTTCCTCAAACACTTGTATAGCATTTTGATTCGTAATAATATACTAACTTTTTTACTTTGTGTTCTAGCGCTCTTTTTATGAAATAAATTTATGTACCCTAAATTCTTTTTTTTAACTTGAATAAGAATTCTACTCTTATGATGAAGGTGTTGAAGTCCAAAAATTATGTTATTTCCTTTCCCTATGAGTTCTTCCGCTTAATATTTTAGGATTATTTTTGTATATTACTATTGTATTTATGCTTTTATAATAATATCGGCTCTCCTTTTTCTAAATGGATTTGGACAATATAATACATTCTCAAATTATATTAGTAATACGACATTATAATGCGTTTTCAAATTAAATAAGTAATAGAAATTTTTAAGAAGTATATCCTAAAATTAATAGGATTAAATGACTAAAGATATTGTATTCATGATTTTATAATAATATAGATTATTTATAATTTGATCCAAAATCAAGATATATTTTAGGAAATAGTCTCGCGCCAAATTTTTAAAGCACGTAAGAGTAATGGTGTTCGTCCGAATTTTAAATCATGTCAAACAAAATCTTAAAGCACACAATAGTAATGGTGTTCCTCATGATTTTGCCACTAAATTCTAATTATCACCAGAATTTCAGCCACAATACTGAAAAAGTTCTAATGATTCTTCCTAATGAAATCTTGACAATCACCATAAATTTGTCTAGTGTACTTTAAAATTATGGCGCTTATGGAAAATCTCGCCTTGACGTATTTTAAAATTTTTTCATAGTGCTTTTTCCTAAAATTTTTATTAGTTGAACCAAAAACTTAATAGTGGCACAAAAACAACTTATTCGTAACATTCTCTCTAAATGTCGAGGATTCTTGAATCTCGATACCAATTGGCATATACCATTTGACTGCCCAATCAAATGGCAACGGCTAATGCAGTAAAAACAAGAGAAAATCTCACTTTATACCTAGTAAGCCCAAACTATTTATCCTTTAATATACCAGGTCAAAACTATTTACTTTTTCTACCCATGCGGCCCAGACTATTTACGTGCCCTACCCATTAGCGGATTACCATACCACCATTATTTAATGCCTCATTTAATTTTTCTTCATCCTTTAATGCTAAAGAGTTAGCTTCAAAACCTCCATAGCCAAACCATGAGAATACATATTTCACCCAGCATTTAGTGATTCGAGTTTTTAATTTTTTCTTCAGATTTCATTATATCTCTTCGTCTAATATTAATTTCTGGATGAAATTTTTGGATGTGAAAGTAAATCTTAGTGAAAGTGGGTTTTCAAAATCATAGAATTTTTAATTTTTAATTTTGTACTTTTGTGAATCAATGTCCGTGGGTTGTTTTTTTCACTATATGGTTCGGAAGCATTGTGCCTGTAGATGGTGGCGCCGTGCACGACATCATTCTTCAACCCACGTAGCTGCTGAATCAGTTGCCTCAGCCATGTTTGGTCCTAGTTTTTCATTATTTTTTGATTCTCCATCTGTGTTTAGTCCTAACCCTATCAGTTTTCTTGTTGAAAACACAACTAAAAATATAGAATTAAAGGGTGGAAAAGGCAACAATATTGATGCTTTTTCAGTCAATGGAATTCCTTACGAGCCATTACCCGTAAAAAATTCCGAACCAGTCATATCAGGTGCTGCGGTGAATGATAAGGGAAAAGCTAAAGTTGTTGAGGATTCTCAGATATGGGGGAGCCGACGTGAATCCGTGCCTGTCACAGAGACTCAACCAGTCGATGTTGATTGTGACGATGGTTCTCAAGTAAAGAAGAAAAAATTTGGTGTGGAACCCAAGAAGGCAATTTTCTTAAAATTAGTATCTGTGCTTTTGAACATATAGTACGTTGTTATTTTTTGATTTCCTGGTATGCTTTTGTATTATATTATAGTTATAGTCAGTTGTGTAAACTGGGAACGACCCCGTACAACTGTAAACCCTATTGGTATAGCTATATAATATATTGGTATCATATGTTTGTTGGAACCATAGTTGCGGGAACGACCCCATACAACTATATACCCTGTAAGTATAATTATATACTAGATTGGTATCATATCTTTTTGGCTGTATTAACTTCCTTTAATTGGTACAATATGTGCTTTTTCTTTAATAATAGTAGTATGTACAATATCTTAAAATACTTTATTATATTAATATGTGGTACACTATTTTTTTTTAATTTTTCTCTTTATGCATGTGTTATGTAATAGTAGAATAGTCATATATAGTTGGTGAAAATTAACCAGTAGAATTATATAAATTATTGGTATAACTATATGCCATATTGGTATCATATAGTAGTTGTAACATTTTTTGGCTGTTTATCTGCATTTTTAAGTGAATTCTATTTCTGAAATTATTTATATGATCATGTTTTGCATTGTTAAGATTTCCTTGTGCCTATGGACATAGAGTATGTGTGTTATGTAATAGTTTTTATAGTTATAGGTAGTTGTTGAAACAACCCTGTACAACTATCCACCCTGTTAGTATAACTATATACTATATCGGTATATTGGTGTCATATGCTTTTGGATTCTTTTTTGGCTGTATTGGCTGCATTTAATTGGTACACTATTTGTGTCACACCCAAAATTTAACTAGTAGTGATGGAACCTAACCCAACCCGCTAGGTAAGCCAATTAAAAACTATCAAATTCCAATGAAATTTAATAAGACAATTAAATAAAAAAAAATATCTGAATCTTATACATTCCCCAAGGACTGATAGTACAAATCATGAGCGTCTAAGATTTAGAATTTACAAAGCTGGTATTAAAATAAGTACATCATCTGTTTGAAATATACATGAGCAGATCTTCATAAGTCTAGAGCTACCATGAACAAGAGGCAGCTATAACTGGAACACAGGTACATCTTCAAATCCAGCTCCCATCTAACACAACCACATCAGCATCAACATCTGCACGCAAGGTGCAGAAGTGTAGTATGAGTACAACTGACCCATGTACTCAATAAGTAACAACCAAACCTTAGATTGAAAGTAGTGACGAGATGGAACACATGTTTAAGTCCAACACTAATAGACAAAAACAATTCATAACAATATAGTAATAATGGTGCAAGAAACATACTCAGATATAAGATGCTCATCTCGTTCACAGTTCTCAAAAATAGGTATACTTTTCAAGTATATCAGTGAATACCCGATTCTTTTACCGAAATCGCCAAAATATGAGTAGGTTTATAAAACTGTGATTTTCCCCAAAACTTTTCAACAATAAATAAGGTGTTTCATTTTTTCGATCGCATGAGGAAAGTACATCCCTATGCCTACATGCCACTATGCATGTGAAATCATGAATGTCACTAAAATTGGGTAGTAGAAAGAAATGCATCTCTATGCATGTATCTCAAGTATGCAAGTCAAATGAAATTGTATATCTGTAATGAACTCATGTATTCACATGTAACGACCCCGCCAGTCGTTTTGAGAGTTATAGCCCCGTTTCCCCCTCTTTTGTGCTTTACAACTGTTATATGTATTACCGAGTTAGTTGGTTCGGGTCCGAAGTGGTTTCGGAGAGAATTGAGACACAGTCTCCTAATTGGTAGCTTAAGTTAGAAAAGTCAACCGGAAGTTGACCTATGTGATAAATACCTTGGATTCAAATTTTGATGGTTCTGTTAGCTTCGTTGGGTGATTTTGGACTTAGAAGCGCGTCCGGAATGTGATTTGGAGGTACGTAGTAGAATTAGGCTTGAATTGGCGAAAGTTAGAATTTTAACGATTTTGACCGGCATTGGAAATTTTGATATCGGGGTCGGATTGGATTTTTGTAAGTTGGTGTACGTTCGTGGTGTAATTCTTGACTTTTGTGGAAAATTTGAGGTCAATCGGACGTGATTTGATAGGTTTCGGAGTTGTTTGTAGAATTCAGAAATTTCAAAGTTCTTTAGGCTTGAATCCGGGTGTAATTGGTGTTTTTGATGTTATTTGAGGTGTTTTGAGGATTCGACTAAGTTCGTATTAGGTTATAGGACTTGTTGGTATGTTTGGTTGAGGTCTCGAGGGCCTCGAGGTGATTTTGGGTGGTTAGCAGCTTGATTTGAGTTGCGAATTGCAGTCGAAGTGCTGTATCTACAGGTGTAACCGCACCTGCGGAGTGGGGACCGTAGGTGTGAGCCCGTATAAGCGAAGGAGGAGCCGTATAAGTGTCCAAGGATGAGCTAGAATTCGTAGGTGCGAATATGTTCCCGTACCTGCGAGAGCCGTATAAGCAGACAGCTGGGTGCAGGTGCGAGTGGGAGCCACATGTGTGATGGATTCTCGCACCTGCGATAGCTGCAGATGCGGTTGCATAGCCGTGAGAGTGGTGCCTCAAATTTTAAGTGGAATCTGCACCTGCGATGATATTTCCGCAGGTGCGGCGTCGCAAATGTGACAGAGGGCTCATAGGTGCGAAAAGTCTGGGTAGAAGCTTAAAAAGCAAGGGTTCGCGATTTTGGTCTTATTTCCACACTTGAGACTCGGACTTAGGTGATTTTGGAAAATAGTTTCGAGGGGATCATTGAGGTAATCTTCTTGAACTCGTTTTGGATCATAAATCGTGTTTCCCAACCTAATTAGCAAGATTTTGAAGTGAAATTTGGAAGTTTAGGCCTTGGGAATTGGAGAGTGGATTTTTGGGATTTGGGTGGCTGAATGATGTCGGATTTTGATGAATTTAGTATGGGTAGAGTCGTGAGTGAATGAGCTTTCGTGTTTTGTGATTTTTATCGGATTTCGAGACGTGGGCCCTGGGGCCGGGTTTGAGCCGATTTCAGATTTGGGTTATTTTTTAGTAGTTTTCTTGTGGAATTGATTCTTTTAGCCTATATTGATTATTTCGTACTGTTTGTGGCTATATTCGGGGCATTTGGAGACGATTCGAGAGGCAAGGGAATTTCAGAGTAGGATTTCTGCACAGTTGAGGTAAGTAATAGTTTTAAATCTGGTCTTGAGGGTATGAAACCCAAAGTTTGGTATGCTGTGACTATTTGGAGGTGACTCACAGGCTAGGTGACGGGAATGTGAGCGTACACCATGAGGGATTGTGACTTGGTCCGTCCCATGAGACTGTAAAGTCGAATGGCCTTTTATGCTTACATGTATACCTTGTCTTTTAGCAATTTGACCGCCTTTCATGTTAGAAATCATGCTTAGGCTATGTACCTTCTTATTGTTGTTATACTCATACGTAGCATTTCTTGTATATTTTTATCTCAGTCGCTGTTATTCCCTGCTGATACATTCTAGCATCCTGATTTGGGTTGATTCCCTTTCATTACTGAGGGCTGTGAGACTAGAGAGGTTCATGACTGAGTGAGGCCGGGGGCCTGTATGTGAGGTATAGATTCCGTAACACGTGAGTTATTCTTGTGAATCATGATGTTGTACCTTAGCACGTGAGTTGTCCGTGCAGATTCTGGTATGATATGGTAGCACGTGAGTTGTCCGTGCGGACCTTGATATGATATTATAACACGTGAGTTTTCCGTGCAGCACGTGAGTTGTCCGTGCAGATTATAGAACTTGGGCTGTAGGAGCCCCTCCAAAATCTGTACACCCCCACTGAGTGCTCGTACCTATTGAGCTTGTGTATTGAGGGCTGAGAGCCGAGTGTTGAGCTAATGAGAGCTTGAGTGACGGTACCTTGAGAGGTTGCATTTGTCTTCTTTGTTACTGCATTTAGCTGAATCAGGCTACTATTCTGAACTTCCAGAAACTTGTTATAATTGGTTTTACTTGAACTTGGTAAATTTGCAACTGATTTGACTCATGTTACTGGCACTTACTCATGTCTATTCTTAGATGTTGAAATTACTGAAATGAATTGAACTGTATAGCTCGTCACTGCTTCTCAATTCCTTATTTATTTATATTACTTGCTGAGTTGGTTGTACTCATGCTATACCCTGCACTTCATGTGCAGATCCAGGTGTTTTTGATCATGGAGGTCGTTGAGTTCAGGCACGATCGAGTATCGGAGATTACGAGGTAGCTGTCGGCGCTGCAACACCTTGTCTCTCCTTCTATATTTCTTTCTGTACTGTATTGATACTTAGACACTATTGGTATTACACTGGATACCTAGATTCTCATGACTTGGTGACACCCTGATGTTTGGGCTAGTTTTCTGCATTTTTTATATTTTATTTTGAGTTCAACTATGGTTTTTATGAAAATTCTAGTATGAAAGTCTTTGAATTATCCTTTTTTAAAATTATTGAAGTACTTTTGAAAAGACAGCTTGCCTAGTACCATCGATAGGCGCCATCACGACAAGTTATAGTTTTGGATCGTGACAAGGTTGTATTAGAGCCTAGGTATATATGTCTCACGAGTCATGAGTGGGTTTAGTAGAGTCTTGTGGATCGGTTCAGAGACGTCTGTACTTATCTTCGAGAGGCTGCAGAACCCTTAGGAAAACTTCATATTCTTGAATTCTTGTCGTGCGAAACTGTTGATTCTGGTAATTGAACATCTCTTGTTTCATTCTCTTACAGATGGTGAGGAATCGTACTTATGGGTAGGATGTCAGCCACCAGTCAAAACAACTAGGGCTACGAGAGGTTGAGGTCGTGGTAAAGGCCGCGGTAGGGGCAGAGGTGCAACCCGCACAGCAGCTGGGGCAGTACCTGCAAATCCACCAGTTGCCCCAGATCAGGAACAGGTCCCAGGTCCCAGTTATGGATGCACCAGTGGGACCAGCTTTGGCACCACCTGTGCCCATCGTGATTCCTCGCCTTCAGGAGGCCCTAGCTCAGATTCTGACCGTGTGTACATGCTTTTCTCAGGAGGTCTCCATTTCAATGGCAATAGCCACTTCCTAAGCCGAGGGAGGCACTTAGAATCCCGCCGCCTGCACACTTGAGCAGGTTGTACAGGGACTATAGACACCGGGGGTGCCACCAGCCCAACCAGTTGCAGCTGTTAAGGACTATGTGGTTCCTGCTCTGTCTGAGGATGAGCAGCGTAGATTTGAGAGGGTTGGGAGACTCCAACCTCCATCTTTCGGTGGTGCAGAGGGTGAGGATGCTCAAGGCTTCTTGGACAGGTGTCAGAGGATACTCGGTACAACAGGTATTCTGGACACCAGTGGGGTCTCATTCATTACCTTTTAGTTCTCTGGGACTGCATTCAGTTGGTGGGAGGCTTACGAGAGGCGTAGGCCGGTAGGCGTAGCACCCCTTACCTGGAAGCAGTTCTCCGCTCTCATTTTGGAGAAGTTCGTGCCTTAGTCTTGCAGAGAGGAGCTGGGCAGACAATTTGAGCAGCTTCGTTAGGGTGATATGTCTGTGTCGCAGTATGAGATGCGATTCTTGGAGTTGGCCTGACATACTATTTGGTTTGTTCCCACAGACAGAGAGAGGATGAGGAGGTTCATAGATGGACTCCCCTTTCAGCTGCGATTGCTTATGACCAGAGAGAAAGTGTTTGGTGCTACTTTTGATGAGGTTGTCGACATCGCCCGTCAGATTGAGATGGTTCGCGTTAGGAGCAGGTTGAGAGGGAGGCCAAGAGGACTCATGGACAGCGTGGATTTGGTGGTGTTCTTTATTGGGGGGTCAGTTCCATCATGCTTTCGGAGAGAATTGAGACACTTAGTCTCCTAATTGGTAGCTTATGTTAGAAAAGTTGACCGGATGTTGATTTATGTGATAATAACCTCAGATTCAAATTTTTATGTTCCGTTAGATTCGTTTGGTGATTCTAGACTTAGGAGCGCATCTGGAATGTGATTTCAAGGTCCGTAGTAGAATTAGGCTTGAATTGGCGAAAGTTCGAATTTTGGCGATTTTGGCTAACAGTGGAAATTTTGTTATCGGGGTTGGATTTAATTTTAAGAAGTTGGTGTAGGTTCGTGGAGTCATTCTTGAATTGTGTACAAAATTTGAGGTCAATCGAACGTGATTCGATATGTTCTGACATCGTTTGTAGAATTTGGAAATTTCAAAGTTCTTTAGGCTTGAATCCAGGTGAAATCAGTGTTTTTGATCTTATTTGAGGTGGTTGGATTTGACTAAGTTCGTATCGGGTTATAGAACTTGTTGGTATGTTTGGTTGAGGTCCCGAGGGGCTCGGGGTGATTTTGGATGGTTAGCGGCCTTATTTGAGTTGCGAATTGCAGTTGAAGTGCTGTTGCTACTGGTGTAAACGCACCTGCAGAGTGGGTACTGCAGGTGCGAGCCCGTAGAAGTGAAGGAGGAGCTGCAGAAGCGGCCAAGGACGAGCTGGGCCGAAGTTGCAGGTGCGAAGATCTTCCCGCACTCGCTAGGGCCGCAAAAGCAGGCAACTGGTAGGTGCGAGTGGGAGCCGCAGGTGCAACGGATTCCCGCACCTACAATAGTCGCAGATATGATTGCATAGCCGCAGGAGCGGAGCCTGGGATTTTAAGTGGAATCTGCACCTGCGCTGGTATTTCCGCAGGTGCGGCATTGCAGATGCGACATTGCAGATGCGACAGAGGGCTCGCAGGTGCGAAAAGTGTGGGCATAAGCTTAAAAAGCAAGGGTCACAATTTTGGTCTTATTTCTACATTTGAGACTAGGACTTAGGTGATTTTGGAAGGTATTTTTGAGGGGATCATTGAGGTAAGCTTCTTGAACTCGTTTTGGATCATAAATCTTGTTTCCCCACCGATTTCCCCACATAATTAGCAAGATTTTGTAGTGAAATTTGGGAGTTTAGGGCTTGGGAACTGGAGAGTGTATTTTGAGGATTTTTGTCATGCCCCAAACCTGGGGAGGCGTGGCTGGCACCCGGTGCCGTGCTGGCCCAAGCAAACTATTGTGTATCTCATTTTTTTTCTTCTGTAACTATCATGGTCCAATATGGTCATAACTCACAATGTATAACTATAAGTGGGAAAATACTGCATCAATGAACCACGTTCTTAAAACATTAATACATATGGGCCGTCAAGGCCATTGCCATATTGTACAAAATAAACCTCAGTCTACAAAGCCTCTAAGATTATTTAACATGAAATGTTATAGGGTACCGACCTACCCATAAGTTTGTAACAAAACTCTGACACGATCACTTATAGGCTCGGCTGCACTACGAATGAGGTGGAGTCTTACCGATCCTTCGATGAATGCTAACCTCATCTACTATGAGGGCTCGTCAATCTGATTATCTATACTTGCAGGCATGAATGCAGCGTCCCCAACAAAGGACGTTAGTACGAATAATGTACCGAGTATGTAAGGCAGAACTGAAACATAACAATAAGTCAACATTAATTAAAGACGTATAAGAATCAACCTGAATCTCTGGAGTTCCACCGTATGATGCATGACTTCCCAACTGATCAGTGGTAATTGCCCGACTGGTCGTAGCTCGGTGGTAAATTCATAGCTACCCAACCGGTGGTAAATAATGATACATAACTGTCAAATCCGATGGTTACTGCCCTATCGGCCGTAGCCAAAGGTAAATGAAGATGCATGTCTGCCCAACTGGCCGCAGCACGGTGGTAAATGAATATGCATGACTGCCCAACCGGCCGTAGCACAGGGGTAAATATGTAACTGTCCATTCGGCCGTAGCACGATGGTAAATATGTAACTGTCCAACCGGCTGTAGCTCGATGGTAAATGCATGTGCATGAAGATGCATGTATTACTATATTATGAACATTAACATCTTTATCAAATACCTCAATAGATACTTAGGAACATACTTAGACATGATTGAATATCACTTTACAAAAATGAATAACTTAGACCTTCTTAGTTACTAAGAGTAGAACCATTTATGAAATAAGATTACGTTTACGTATCGTTACTTGGGTCATCCTGAAAGAAGGAAGGATTAGCCTTAACATACCTGTATGATCTCTTCCTTATTACTCAACCAAGCTCAACACAACTTCTTCATCTATAACAAGTGAAATGATATTTCCGCTAAAATATAATGTCGTACTATCATATTTGGCTAGTCGTATTGTAATGACCCGATCGGTCGTTTTGCGTTATCGGACCCCGTTCCCCTAATTGAAACTTCCCATAGCGGATTATTATGATTTATGACTTGCGGAGACTGGTGGTTCGGGATTCGAAAGTGTTTAGAGCGCTATAGGAACACTTGGTTCCTTAAGGTTGGCCTGTAAGGCCAAGTTTGACTTCGGTCAACATTTTTAGTAAATGACATCAGAATCGAGTTTCGACGGTTCCAGTAGCTTCGTATGATGATTTCAGACTTGGGCATATGTTCGGAATGAGTTTTGGATGACCCGGGAGCGTTTCGACGCCAAATATCAAAATAAGGATTTCCTTAAGTTAATATTGTGGTTTGGGATGTGTTTTTGTGTTATCGAGGTCCGAACAGAATTTTGAGACCGGGAATAGTTCCCTTATGTCATTTATGACTTGCCTGCAAAATTTGGTGTCATTCCGAGTAGTGTAGGTCGGTTCGGCGCATTGTTAGCAAATTGTAGGACTTTACGTTTTTGATTCAATTTGGTTTTGGGGTCAAATTCTTAGTTTCGTTGTTGTTTTTGACGTTCCGTAAATTTGAGCAAGTCCGTATCATGAATACAAACCTGCTATTGCCTTTGGACGGGGTCCCGAGGGGCTCGGGTGAGTTTCAGACCACTCGGAGTTAAATGCAAAACACTAGAATTTTCGTGTCTGGTTTCCTTCTATGCGTTCGCGATTGCTCTGCCGCTTCGCATAGAAGGATCTTGGCGGTAGTGAAAATTTTCCCTATGAGTTCGCATAGGTGCTCCGCGTTCGCATAGGGTAGGGCATTGGGCCAGACCAGCTTAGCCCTTACTCAGTGTGTTCGCACCCCCCCCCCC